>NW_006500356.1:2083000-2094211 GCF_000471905.2 Amborella trichopoda | reverse complement strand
GTCGATTGGGTAAAAGACACATGAATTTACTTTAGTTGATCAATAAAATAATTCAAGCAAGAATCCCTAAAAATTCATGCATAAAAAGATATTAAATTTTGGTTATGAACTATACCGGATGAACATGGGACAATGAAAACCATACATAAGAGAGTGGGAATTATCTTCTTGATGGAACTCATTCATCCATAAAGCTAAATCTGTCATTCACTTCATGATGCCAATATGCCCATGGGATGATCATCTGTATGAACTCGAGATAATAGAGTGACACCCTATGTTCTCTTCGATGGGTGTTTCTTTGTGGAGAATTCTTTTGGCTACATCACTTTGGAATTTATGGAAGGAGTGTAATCTCAGAAAAGGCAAAGTTTGGGATGTTTCTAGTTTGTGCGTGACTATTAAGTGGTCGGTTGTGACATGCGCTTTCAGCTACCCTCCCTCTTGAAATGGTGTAAAAAGCAATGGTATTCTCTCACTTTCGAGAGCTCTTGAGCTTTAAGGAGTATCGTCCTCGAATGACGAACCACCAATCAGGTGGTTTAAGCTTAATTTTAATGGTAGTGTTTGAAGGGATTTGCTTGTATTAGGTTATAGGGGTTTACTGACAAATCACCAAGGAAGGACCCTCTAGTCTTACTAAAGAAGGATGCACGATTGTAAAATTAATGAGGCTAAACTTTGGACTTTGAAGATGAAAGCGTTGAGACTCTCCCCTACTCAAAAGGTGATTATTGAAGGAGATTCAGCTTGTCATCAAGTAGCATTTGCAGCCGGACCTTACCCGTTGGAGACTAAGCCCCATAATGGGTGAGAGTATCCTTCTTCTGCATGGCCGAGAAATTAGATTTTCTCGTGTTCGCCGTGGCTTCAATTCAGATGCTAATCTTCTAGCAAAGTAGGTGACGTCGTCTTAGATTTTTTGTGTCATTTTGTGTTTTCTTCTCTTATCTTGGTTGTTTTATCTTCTTGTTTTTGGTCTTTGCGTTTGTATTCTTCATTAATTATCTCAATAAATCCCACGTAATGTTTCCAAAAAAGAAAAAGAAAAGAGCATACATGATGAGAGAGAAAATATGTTATCTATATCACCAAAAGGGGGAAATGAGGGTTTATAAAAGAGATCGATGAGGTAACACATCATCGTACATGAAGCAACACATCATTGTACATGAGGCCTTGACATATGAAAAGAGGAAGATGACATGCTTATAAAACACACACATCATTATGTATCTTATTATATATGCTTTATTTTCTTTTGTTATTTATTTATTTTAAACATGACATAAATTCAACTGAGTTACTCGAATTAGGTTGAATAACTCACCTCGGCGAATGTCCGATTACCTTAAGTCGATGTTTTGAACATTTTTTCTCTCCTTTGGCAGGTAAAGCATTCATTCTTTTTCAGAAAAAGACTGGTAAAGCATCCATCATCATCTGACACTGTGGCAAGCTTGATAATTACATCATTTGACTACCCGGCGCTCCTCGATTTATTGTCATCGTGTGGTCTTTATGGTACTATATATCAAATAAACTAGATGCTCTCCCGCAATCCGATGCCGAATGATCCATCTGCATCTTCTCGATAAAGGATTCACGGTCAACCCTGCAGTTTTCTAATTTATTGGGGTTGTTTTATTTGTTGCTGTTATTTTGGGATGATTGAGATCACAAGATCCTATTAATTTGGGGAGTTTCGTTCTGGCTTGTTCTTTTGTTTTGCGCATAAATACCTTGTAAAGTCTGCTGAAAACGTATAACAAAAAGTAGTAGAGAGTTGATACTCGTGGATGTAGGCAAGCTCTGCTGAACCACGTTAAAATATGAGTGTCTTCTTCTTCTTCTTTATCTTCTCACATTTATTTTCATGGTATCAGAGCGGTCGCAATCCATTGCTCATCTTTTGTCTTCATTGGCCGTCATCCAATTGCAATTTTTTGTGGAAATTTTGTAGGAGGTCTAGCAAGGTTTTGTGGAAGCTCTCTGCTGCGATCTCTCATTTTCATTGTAGTTTCTTTGACCGGGTGACACAAGATCCAGATATCTCTTATTGTATTTTGCTAGAAGATCGATTGGAAGAAACTCTGTCCTTAACCTCTACAATTTCATAGAAGTTTTTTTGGATGCGGCTTGTTATAGTTTTGCAGATTTGCCATTCTTTTTCTGGCTGCAGTTTACATCGTCATTTTCATCTTCTTTCTATGATCCAGGGAACAGATATTATGCGAATATTTTTTTCTTATTTGCAGAGATTAGAGGTTTGCTGCGTTCTGAGCAGCGTTCTTCTTTATGAATTTGAAACTGATAAGGCTCTGCAACTTGTCTCTGCTGTGAAAGTTTTGAGAGCTCTTCCCTTAAGATAGCTTGGCTTCATTGTGTTGACAACATCTGATGTGAAAGAATGTTGGTGGTAAAGTCCTTCGCTTCTTTTATTAAATTGACTTTCACTCCATTTCCATGAGTATTTTTTTTGGCCTGCACTTTCCTTGCAGAACTAGTGGTTGTGTTCATCAGTTTTTGGATATAAGATTTAGTTTTGGTGGATGTGTTATTCTTTGTTATTTCTTGGAATTCCCTTTTTTATTATTGCCTTTGTAATCTTCAATCAGGTATGTTTTTTGTTTTTCTTATGGCTAATAAGGATAGTAACTCTAAATATTCCACACAATACTAGTATTAAACTAACTACTACCCTGCTCAATGGACTCGATTATATTGCCTGGTTAAGGGCTGTATATTTGGCCTTGGGTGGAAAATCTAAGTTTGGGCATGTCACTTGAAAGATAAAGGCGCCTAAATCTGATGATCCTACATTTGAAAATTGGCAAGCCAATGATCAAATGGTTATGTATTGGATTTTGAATTCCATGCAACCTGCAATTGTTGAAATATTCACCCACTCAGACACATCTGAACAATTATGGGAATCTATTAAGTCTGTATATGGTAATCAAAATAATATAGCTCGCATATATCAATTAAAGTAAGAAATATCTCCGGTTAAACAGAAAAAGTCAGTAACTGAGTTAGTTGTCAGTCTCAAACCAATGTGGGATGAGTTGACCACTTATACTCCTGCCACTATTGACTTGGCCATCATCCAAAAGCGTGTTGAACAAGACCAAGTTTTTCAATTTCTTGCTGCTTTAAAATGAGATGTCTACTAGTAAAGAAACAAGAGGAGGAGGTCGTTTTCGTAGATATGGTAGAGGGCGTCAAAATGGAAGAAGGACCACCTTTAAATGTGATCATTGCAAAGCTCTTGGTCATACAAATGACCGATGTTGGCTTTTACATCCCCACTTGAGACATTCAAAGGATATAGGAGGTGACAGAGCTGGCTCTCAAGCATCCACAGCTGATTCACAAATTACTCTGAAAAAATTGCTCAATTTTTCCAACAATATGGTAAGAGTGGCAATATCTCCACACATGACCCTCCTCAGAAAACAGGTAATTCCTCACCTTACTCTTTTCATTCTTATTCAAATATTCATTCTTGGGTTATTGATTCAGTAGCTACTGATCATATGACTGGTAATCTTAAGTGCTTAACCAGTTAGGAGAAATCTTCTAGTATGCCTCCCATATCAATAGCCAATTATTCAATTATTTATGTTCACGGTTTCAGAAAATATAAAATTATCTCTAACTCTCATGATTCTGAAGTACTGTTTTTACCATCGGTTCCTTCAAAATTGTTATCCACGAGCAAGATAACCAAAGATCTAAACTGTAATGTTCTTTTCTCTTTTTACAATGTTATCTTTCAAGATCGGGCCACGGGGAGGAGATTGGTGAATGGAGAATTTCGAATGGATTATATATTCTCATTCAAAAAAATAAAGCCTTGGTGGCTAACTATTTCAGTAGCAAGTTGTGGCATGTTAGAGTTAGTCACCCTTCTTATCATACTTTACAATTTTTGATTCCTAATCTTAGAATCGATTTTCATGAGTGTGATACTTGTCAATTTTCTAAAAAAACCAACTTCCTTTTCAGAAGTCTATGCATGATTGTGATGGGCCCTTTCAGTTAGTTCACTCAGATGTTTGAGAACCTACCCCTATTGATCGTTATTCTGAGTATAGATACTTTATTTTATTTATTGATGATTGGTCATGTGCAACTTGGATATATCTTTTAAAATCAAAAGATGAGGTCTTTCAGACCTTTAAGGAATTTAATGCTCTTGTGTCCAATCAGTATAATGTCAAGAATAAAATTTTTCGACATGATAATGGTCTTGAGTATGTTAATAAAATTTTTTTTGAGTACCTTACTAGTCTTGGCATTATACATCAGACCTCATGTGTCCGGACCCCCCCATCAGAATGGGGTTGCTCAAAGGAAAAATAGGCACATTCTCGAGGTTGCTAGGTCTTTAATGTTTGAAAAAAATGTTCCAAAGAGATTTTGGTCTAAAGCCATCTTCATTGAATGTTACCTTATTAATAGACTTCCTAGTAAGGTTCTCCATGATAAACCCCCTCTTGAAGTTTTAAATAAAAGGAAGATTAACATCTCTTACCTGCATGTTTTGGGTGTATTTGTTTTTCTCATATTCTTGATCATAAGTGTGACAAACTTGATTCCCGAGCTAATAAGTGTATTTTTGTTGGATATTCCTCCACAACAAAAGGGTAAAAATGTTATAGTCCAATACAAAAAAAATAGTTTATTTCCATAAATGTTCAATTTTTTGAGGATGATATTTTCACTCTGAATTATTTAAAAATAGGGCTCATGGGGAGTATCATCTTCCAGTTCTTGTTAGTCAAAATAACAGTTCTTATAAAAGAAATATGGAGAATTAGAATATTGGCAATGACAATGAGAATGAAGCTGGCAATGACAATGACACTTAGAGAGGTAATAACCCCGTGGCCCATCCTCCCGATCCTCCCCTTCGCAAGTCATATCGTGTTATTCGCCCTCCTTCAAGATTGTAGGACTTTTTTTATGTATCATGTTGCTTCTCATCCTATTCAAAATCAAATTTGCTACAAAAGCATTTCTTTAACGTACTCTGCTTTTTTGAGTTCTATTTCTAATAATGTTGAACCCAGTAATTTTAATGATGCCTACTCTCAACCTGTCTGGAAGAAAGCCATGGAGGATGAACTATTGGCCCTTGATAAAAACCATACTTGGGATATAGTTCATTTACCCAAAAAAAAAGCCCGTTGGTTGTAAATGAGTTTTCAAAATTAAATACAATAGTGATAGTACCATTGAGAGAGATAAGGCAAGACTGGTTGCCAAAGGTTTTACCCAAATATATGCTATGGATTATAAAGAAACTTTTGCCCCTGTTGCTAATATGGGTACTATTCGGGTTCTTCTCTCAATTGTTATAAATTGTGGATGATCTTTGTGGCAAATGGATGTTAAAAATACATTCTTTCATGGAGACTTTGAGGAAGAAGTGTACATGAACATTCTTTCAGGTCATCATAAAGAAGGAAATCCTGAACTTACCTATAGACTTAAAAATGCTTTATATGGACTCAACCAATCTCCGAGAGCGTGGTATGCAAAGCTGAGTAATGCTCTATTAAGTAAGAGCATTACTCAGTAAGAATAGAAAAAATGGAATCGTTGTTGTCCTTGTATAAGTTGATGATATTGTAATAATTGGTACTGACAAATAAGAAATTTCAAAGCTAAAATGATATTTTCAAAGCAAATTTGATATTAAAGATTTAGGACAACTCAAGTACTTTATTGGAATTGAGGTTGCATACTCCAAAAAGGGAATTTTTATATCTCAAAGAAAGTATATTTTGGATCTCTTAAAAGATATTAGAAAACTTGAGGTCAAACCTTTTGATATTCCATTCGACTTGAATAATAAACTTATTTCTGATGAAGGGGAGCCTGAAAATATTGATAGATTTCAAAGACTTGTTGGGAAACTAATCTATTTGACTATTACTAGATCAGATATCGCTTATGTTGTTAGCCTAGTTAGTAAATTTATGCATGCCCCAAGAACTAGTCATATGATTGCTATTGAAAGAACCCTTCGATATCTAAAATCCTGCCCTGGAAGAGGAATTTGGCTAAAATGTAACAATCTCATTGATATTGTCAGATATTCTGATGTTGATTTGGCTGGATGCCAGAATGATCAAAGGTCTATTACTGGGTTTTGTACAATGGTGGGTGGAGACCTTGTCACTTGGTAAAGTAAAAAGCAAAGTGTGGTAGCTAGATCAAGCGCAGAAGCTGAATATAGAGCCATGGATGCAATTGCAAGTGAACTTGTTAAAGTTTCTCCTCCAGGACCTCGGATTTCAAGTGAAACTGCACATGAAAATGTTTTATGACAATCGTCTGCCATTCATATTGCTTCAAATCCTGTATTTCATGAAAGGACTAAACACATTGAGGTTGACTGTCATTTTGTCCGTGATAAGGTTAAAGCTGGAATTATTAACACTCCATTTGTTCAAAGTGAAGACCAGCTAGCAGATATTTTTACCAAGGCAATTTCAAGGACTAATTTTTTACATGCTTTGAGCAAGTTGGGCTCAATTGATATTTACGCACCAATTTGAGGGGGAGTGTTGAAGGATTCACTGTCAACCCTGCAGTTTACTAATTTATTGGGGTTGTTTTATTTGTTGCTATTCTTTTGGTTCGTTTTTTTGTTTTGTGTATAAATACATTGTAAAATCTGCTAAAAACATATAACCAAAAGTAGTAGAGAGTTAATACTCGTGGATGTAGGCAAGCTCTGCTAAACCATGTTAAAATCTGAGTGCCTTCTTTTTTATCTTCTCACATTTATTTGCAGACACACACAATTGCAATTGAAATTACTGCTTTTGGTCCCCAAAGAACATCCAACTCTGTGACAGGCTTAATAACTGTATCATCTGACAAACTTAAGGGCCGCAATTCATCATCGGCATGTGGTCCTTATGGTTCTCCACATGAAATAAATGAGATTGTCTCGCGCGATTCGATGCCAATTGATACAACTGTAGTTTCTCAGCAATTTTCTCCAGATGCATCACACACAATTGCAAATGAAAATGCCACTTTTGGTCCCCAACATTCACCATTGGTTTCTCCTCATGTATCAAACCAACAATTTTACGGTCCCCGTGATTACCATCTTCACCATTCACACCACCGGTTCATCATCTTCAACATGAATCAGAATTAGATGATGGCCAAACTCTACCATTCTATAAAGTACCTAAAGAAACAGAGCTCGTACACAAGAAAAACCACTCATTTCCCACTGAAATGGTTGCGGTGTTCGCTATGAGTGCGACCACATCTCTGCTGATCATTGGTTACGAAAATCACGAAGGCTGGATAATACCTACCATCTTTCTGTCGAACCCCACATTTTTCATCATATGTGCTATTTTTACCGTGCTCGCCTTTGCAAGTGCTATAGGCGAGATGAGGTGCAAGGGTCGTTATCCAAAGATCGGTAAATTTATGTGAGAAATGGCCATTTTTTTGGCAACCATAGCATTTTCTGCCATTGCCTGGGTTATGCTTCCTGCAGGTGTTTTAAGGTGGGCAACATAGGTTCCAGTGATTCCTCAACTTATGGACTTAGCCATGCTCTTGTATAAGGTTGGAAAGGAAAAAATTAATGTTCACAGTGGTCAACTCATGGACTTAGCCATGCTCTTGCATAAGGTTGGAAAGGAAAATTTAATCCTCAGTGAAGAAAGTGAGGAGGATAATTAGTTAAATTTTCCTAGTAAGATGAAGGATCACTAAACTTGCATTAAAAAACAATTGTCACTGCTACTCTTATTGTGTAACAAAACCCTATAAATTGATGTGAAATTTTGGGTTAAGATTCTTCCTTAACTATATACTACTACTCCTTATGATTTTGATCGAGTGTTGTGCATTTTTGAGTTGCTCTATTAGAATTTGATAATTATAGAAAGGGGAATGATCATGTGTATTTACAATACATAGCTTTATAGTGATTTTAGATCTTGACCATTGGATGAAAACCACATCTCGAGATGAAACTTCCCATTCACAAGCTAAACCGTTTCAGCAGGTCACCTACGTATTTTTCAAAACTGCACTTAAATCTTTATAGCCAAATCAGATTCCGTACTTCTCTATGCATATTTGAAAAATGCATCTAAATCTTTGTAGCCAAACCAGATTCTGTACTTCTCTGTGCATTTTTTAAAAATATATAAGTGACTCACTTGCCAAAGAAAGTGCTAATACTCTAATGAATGAGCAGTTTTTTACACCTTCAGTCACTAATTTAGTCTAATCAAGCGCAGCCCCATATTCTGTGTTATAGACCCTATGATAATTTGTACATTAATTTTCTCAAAAAAAATATATACCAGAAAAGAAAGACTCATTGAGGTTTTGGGAATGGGAATTAGACTTATATGGTGCCTTAATCCATATATACTCTTGTAATGAAGTTGACTCAAGCAATCATAGCTCGAAAAGTCTTCATTCTTTAAAGTATTATCCGTGTTTCAAGTGATCCATGTGTGGAACTTTGGGAGGTTAGGACATTCACCCAACCCAAATTTAACATCGGCTAGTTTACAATCGTTTTACTCTGGTAAATTGTCTTGAATTTCAAAAAGGTCACAGAGCTAGACAATAAAATTCAAAGGAGATAGGTTGTGTGGACACCCCATTTGAAAATTGTTTTAAATTTAATTTTGATGGAAGGTTTTCAAGAAATCCTGGTATTGTAGGTATTGGAAGATTAGTCAAAGACAACAAGGATCACATTTTGTTATCCTACTCGAGCCCATGTGGTGTGGTCACAGCTAATGAAGCTGAAGTTAAAGCCCTAGGATTAAAGCTATTATCTTCGTTTGATTATGGAAGAGGATTATACCAATATGATTGCTTGGTGTAAGGGGACAGCAAGGGTACCTCATACATCAATTCTTGTTTTGGATGAAATAAAGGATCTCATGAATAGGAATTGTGTGGTTTTAAATCATTGCTTTAGGGAGGGTAATAATGAGGCTGATGATCTTTAGCGTCAGGTAATGCTCATCAACCCTCATGGGTATTCACCAAACAATCTTAATCTACTTTGTACTCTCATGTACATATTTTACTTGTAGTGGAAACCTACATGTTAATGCTCAAAAAAAAAAAGAAAAGAATTCTTTTCGTTCGGGAACTCCTCAAAATTTATTTAAACATCCTTAAGTTGCACATGTTATAGATGTCAAATCCTGAAAAAGATAGGGATATTTAAAATACATAGAACATATGAAACATTTGCATTCTAACAAGTGTTAAGTGTTAATTACCCAGAAATCGGGCTTGGGCTAGAGTGCTTAGGATCTTGGCAATGCAACATCTCAATTTCGATTCGTAGCACAAAACTACCCAATAAAAAAATAAAACAAAAAATCACAGTGTTAACTACCCAAATCCTACATTTTTGAGCAAATAAACAGATCCTTAAGTTAAAGGACAAGCATTACTAGAGACAGATTGAGAGTGTCAAAAAAGAGACTCCTTTCTACATATACGGCTGGTCACACCAAAGTGAAATGCCCAACTAGAGTATCTTTTTGTTCTTTTTTTTTTTTTGATGATTCACGTTGCACCGAATTGAGAAACTAATTGCAGAAGTGAGGCATATCTAGATTTAGTAGATTACCAAATGAACTTGAATCACTAATGTTCCTGTTAGGAGATGAAAGCATAGAACCGCAGATGGAACTAGAATAGGAAATAAGATTATTATGTAGAGTTTATGTAAAACTTTGTGTAGACAGTTACCAATACAACCAAATGCTTCATCAAGTTATTAGTCATCTGAAAATTCAAATTGTCAAGCTCAATCAAGAGGGATTGGCATCCAAGCTTGCGGATGTCAATTTTGTATTCTTGGTGTTAGTGAATTGGACTGGCTATCCAGTCGGTGAGATGCTTAGTCTAATCAAAACTAATCTAATTGCTTATTGAATCGCATGGACCAAATTCAAAAAAATTTAAAAATTTAAAAATAATAATTTAAAATATAACATATATTAAAAATTAAATAATAACCCTATGAGCCCCTCCCACATGCGGGCAGCATAGGACCCCATTTTGTTATTGTCCGATCTCCATTGGCATCTAGAAAAAAGATGTCGTGCCATGTCCTCGATAAAGTGGTAAAAATCAACCCATTGAAACGGTTAAAGAAACGCAACAAACCTATGTAGTCTTATAGTCAGCAATTGGATAAGTACTCAAAGAGAATCACAAGTAAGGGAAAAAAGATGGTGGAGGAATTATAGAGAGAAAAAAACATAGAGATGGTGGATTTGAAAAGAAAGCAAAGAGAAAGAAGGGGGAAAAGAAGTAAGAAAACCCAGTCACCATTTTTTATTTCTGGACCCTAAAATAAAATTTGGGCTCTCTCTCTCAAATTTTTGGAGCCATGATTCTGAGTGCTGGTGTTTCTTCGTTAAGATTTTTGCTTCTATGTTAGTCTTATCACTTCAATTGTTCTTATTTTATTTAACATTTTTAATCTCGTATCCTCTTCTTAAGTTCTTTAAACTCAAGCTAGAAATTTCAACCACTATACGTTCACCTTTTCCTCTGATTCTTATCACCCAAGTGTATTTTCCGGTGGTATTTACGGCCACTGGTAATTTTTCTGGTGAACTTATTCAGCAGTTAATGGTGGTTTCTTCTACTTACATGAGTTGGCAACGAAAAGGAAAAGAGAGAAAGTTTCAGGGGTTTGGAGGAGGGGAAGCTTGAGCCAAAACCATAGACATTGAGCTTAGATTGGTTCCTCTTGGTGACCACCACGCCATAATTGTCCATTTCGGGTTTTCAAATATAGCAGTTTTTGTGGAGCGAAGTGTAGTATTCAAGACCCAGTAAGAGCAAACCCTGCAACTAATGAAAGCAAGTCTTCCATTTTTAGTGAGAGAAACGAAAAGCTTTCAGGCCAAGAAACAAAGCTAGTTTCGCAACAACCAACTTTCTCTCTCTACAAAAAAATCTCAGACTAACCTTTATTCCAGCGTTTTAAAAAACGCCGAGTCGAACCGGACTCGACTCGGAAATAGTGAAAAAGGAACCGGATCGCCAAAAAATCGGAAATCGTCCGGTTTTAGAGAGAACCGGACGATTCTGTACAGTGAATCGGCGATTCCGTACGGTTTTAATTTTTTTTTTTTTTTTTTTTTTTTTTTTTTTTTTTTTTTTTTT
>NW_006500356.1:2044267-2082213 GCF_000471905.2 Amborella trichopoda | reverse complement strand
TGTGTAGGGATGAGCACAAAATACTGTAAATTAAATGCTGAATGGCGGTTCATGCAGGGAAAGAACATATCAATATTCGCATATTCATTCAAAAACATGAAAATTCTTAATGGAGTACCCTCATTTTTTATTGAATTCCTAAAAACCAATATTTATAATGAATTTTAATAATTTTTTCGAATTTTTTTTAAACTTTATTATGACGGATTCACCCGATTCTCGATCCGAATCGCCGATTCGCCCATCCGGATCGGTTTTTTGGAAGCCCGATCCGGATCACCGATCCGTCTTTTAAACCATCGCTTTATTCTATCAAAACAGGCCTCATCGATTTTAATGAAAAAAACGACAAGTCCAAAACTAGAAATATGAAAGAGAGATGAGAGAGAAACTGCTCCAGGCACGTTTTTAGTGAGAGAAGCAACGAGCCCAAAAAATAAAACACAAAAACAGACGAGAGAGAGAAACTGCTCTACACTCCTTCATCCAATCTCACTAAAATAAAATATTACCATTTCACCCGGTTGAGTTTGACCTTTTTCACGGGTGACGTAACACTGGACGTTTTTTTCGGGATTAAAAAAGACGGGGGTCTATTCAGTGGGCCTGTGTGAGGGGCTCGAAGGATCATATTGCTCTTTAAAAATTTGTCCAATTTTCCCGGATAAATAACGCAATCCAAGGTCCGAGTTCTCCGTTTCGCACGGGGTTGGAGACTATTTGGTGAAGAATTCGAAAGGATTTGGAGTTTGAAAAGGCCCACCTTCAATGGAACGGACGAATTGAAAAGGCCCAACACTTTACTCCGCTGAAACCTTCAATGGAACGGACGAAACTCCCATTCCACTGTTACAATAACCAGCACGTACTGTGCTCCCTCCCTCAAAGACCGCCGTCGCTCTTGAGACCTACATGGAGGATTTTTTAAATCTTTCGCAACTATTTAAGAATTAGTAGATGATTATTCTATTTTTTTTTTTTTTTTTAAAGTTCTCTAACATTTAGATTTCATCATTTAAAAATCGGAGGGTCTCTTTTCAATCTGAAGGCATTATTTTTTTTACATAAAAGATACAATTAAAAATTATTTTATTGAGTTTAATCTCGGAGTTGAAAAGGTTACTGCCTCAAAATTTGAGGGCCTAAAACTAAGTGTAAGTAGAATTTTATTGGAGGGAGTAAATGGACAATCTATCGGGAATATATTTAGGTGTGGTTTGCATAATATTGCAACCCTAAACTATCAAAGTAAGACGTAACTCCAAATTTTATAATAAGTAGGTGTCGCTATGGATCTGACCAGACCCAGGGCTTGACGGGTAGACCCGACTTCAGGTTTGGGTATGGTATCAAATCCAAAAGACCAGGTTTAGGTCCAATCGGATCCGACCCGTACACAATCCAAATAATATGGGTATATGTTGTGGGTATTCATAAAAGTTGTCGATTCCAATTATGATGTAAAACAGTAAGGGATGTGATATTATGTAATATTGTATATCTTGTGAATAATATGGGTACATAATACTAAAAAAAGTGAAAAAAAAAAAACTCATAGTCATACGGTGGACCTGTACGCAATCCAAATAATATGGGTATATGTTGTGGGTATTCATAAAAGTTGTCGATTCCAAGTATGGTGTAAAACCGTAAGGGATGTGATATTATGTAATATTGTATATCTTGTCAATAATATGGATACATAATACTAAAAAAAGTGAAAAAAAAAAACTCATAGTCATACGGTGGCAATGGACTCGAATAATCTTCAGGTTCAAGTCCGGGTCCAGTCAATCACATAAAAATCTAAAAAATGGACCCTTTAGATAATATTTTTATACTATTTTTTAGATTAAAAAATCTTTAATTTTTTATCTCAATACGTCTCAATGTCAAAATAATCGGTTAGAAAAATTTAAGGTTGAAATACACTAACATCAAAACAATGTTTTTCTAACAGATTTTTGAAATACACCTTAATCCTACAATTTAAGGTATAAACCCCCTTCCAAAGTCCAAACTGCGCATCTAAAAATTGAATATAAAAATACTAACAATCAATCATGCAAGACTGCTGTTCCTTACCCACAGAAAATCCATGTGTCGTCTACTGCCGGTTTGTCGCTCAGAGAGAGAGAGAGAGAGAGAGAGGAGGAGCGAGAGGAGGCGCATGGAGTAAGAAACGGGAATCCCCTCTGCTCCTCCAATGGATTTAGTTCTCTCGACCTTCGCTTCTCCTCGAATTCCCACTCTCGCACATTCTTCTCGCCCCAGTATCAATCCCCTCGGCCCACCACCTCTGTCAGATACTCAACAGAGCTTCAAACTCTTTCTTTCTCCGCATTCGAGTTTGGGTTTTGCCACTTCTTCTATATCAACGCTTAACGTGAGCCCAACCTTCAGGGGCCACCATGGGAGAGCTCGTCGAACTGTTCTGGTAAGCTTCAAGAAACACCTCCTTCACTAAGGAAAGTGGTAATTCATCTTTTCATCGATGTACTCATAGTTACCTAGTGTATTTATTTATTTTTAATGGGTGTTCTGAACTGGATTACCCAAAGAATTGATAATGTTCTTATTCTCTGATTAAAGCTTATGCTTTAAGGATAGACTTTTTAATGCTGTCTTAATTTTTTGGCAATTTCTCTCACACTCTCTCGTAGTTATATGCATTGGACAATACATATAGCAGTGAAGTAAGTGCCTTGGCTGCAATGAAATTCGAGGTGAATTGAGATGGTGGGTTCTTTTTTGCAAATGAAGATAAGATATGTATAAAGCTTCCTATGATACAGAACTATCATCTGATAAATATGAGATGGTGATATGCTGTCCAAGCTTCAAAGTTCAAACCCTGCCTTGGAAGTTAGATATCGTTGATTTTTTTTGTTGTTTTTTATGTCTTCCACCATGCAGAATTCCATGCAAATTTTGCTTTCTTGTAAATCGAACTGTTTGCTAATTTTGTGTCACCTTCTATCCCTGTAACGTTTAATGCCTTCCCTTGGGGCTCTGATTTATTCTGCTTGATTATTTGATCAATTTCATTATGGTTAGGTTGCCATTTCCATCCCTCACATATTTCGCCGCTGCAACTGGTAGTTCATGAATCTGCTTTTGGCAGTCTATCAAACTTAAATTTAGACCACTCATTCTTTGTTCTAACTGTATTGACCAATTATCTTCAACATTTGTGACCTATTGGTTTTTGAAAATCTTTAGTTTTATGGTAATGATGAACATCTTCCATGGACGGAAATATAAATAGTTGAAGCCGAGATTTCGCTCTGCAAGATAAGCATAACTGTTGGGAATATTCCAGTTGATTGTGTTTTGCATAAGATGATGTTTGAGCTAGATTTTATAACCACTATAGGCTAACAAATCCAACCTGATTTGTTCAAATTTTATATACTTTGCTTATTTCGCTTAAATAAGTTTACAACAGTTTGTATTTATGTGCCTTTTCAGAAAAGAAAAAAATATTTCTCTTAATTATAACAGCAAAGGTGCATTAATTGAAATGTTTGGGCATTCCCCTAATTTAATATGGTTTCTGTCTACTGATTCTGTACTTAGGCGTGGGAAGTATTGTATGATTTTCCACGAGGCAGAGCTTTGTTTAAGCTAACTCCAAAGAAGGAATTTTAAGGATTACCATTTTTCATGTCTCATCTGGCATACGATCAATTTGGGGAGCTTTTTAGTTTCCAAATAAGCTCCTATCTTTCCTTTCAGTATACACTGTCCGCATTCCATATTTTCACAGTTCATTCTCCCTTGGAGGTTGTTTCTTGTAAATAGTTATTAGGCTTTGGGTATATACGGCTTAATATTTTTAATTTGTCCAATACGTTTCATGAAGAACTGGAAGATCAGCTGATGCATTATTGAGTATGACCCAGGACAGGATCATCAAACCATCTCAAATTCTGCAATTCACAATCACGAATTCCTTCTCCATCCATGTTGTTCTGTCAAAGTTGATGTTACATCGATGTTGCACTAGCCTACCTTGTTTTCAGTTCAGGAACTTACTCTTATGTTCTCAGTCCAAACACAAAATTAATATCTGATAATGCTTTTTCCATGAAAATGTATCATTCAGGTAGTGTCTTTTGGCATTAGGCACAAAAACAATTGATTTCCAAATTGAGCTGTACCATCATCATACTGCTAGTCTAGGATGCCTGTTAATGAAGGAGACAAGGATTCATAAGAACCAAAACTGCGAACTGCTTGAGAAGTACAACAATGTTACCTTTCTGTACAGCGAACTGATGAAAGTAGAAGTAGGATTACTTGGATCAGATGTATGAGACTGGTTCTGAGGTATTTCAGGTACGGTAGTCTCCACAGTATGGACTTTTAATTCCTTTAATTGGATAAGGCTTGGATGATGATGATGACGATGATGGTGATGATATCATTAAACTTCCTTACACTGCCCTCCTGCACTCTTGAGTCAGAAAAATTAGGAACATGAAGGGGAGCATGAGAGCTTTTCTTCCACACTGTGCTCCCCTTGAAGAGAGAGAGGGAACAAAGGAGTAGATTCAAAAAAGGTTATATCCATTGAAACAAATTTCTTCCCAGATCATCATAACTTTTGTAACCCTTCTGAGAGGAGGGATAACTGAGAAAAACACATTTCATTGATTTAAGGTCTAACTTTGTATGATTTGGACTAAGAACATGAGTGAAGCAAACAAAACCAAAGACCTTAGGAGGGACACTAAAATGTGGATGATCAGGATGGAGAAGTTTATAGAGCTATTTGTAGTCTAAAATACGAGAGGGCATAAAATTTATGAGATAGGGTGCTGTAAGCACAACTTCAGATCAATACTTCTTGGGCACATTCATACTCAAGAGAACAACACGACTCACTTCCAAGAAGTGTCTATTCTTTCTTTCACCTACCACGTTTTGTTGTGGGGTATATGAGCAAGAATTCTGATGTTCTATGCCCTGTTCTTTAATATAGGACAATAACTCTCCACTGCAATACTCTCCACCTTGATCCAACCTGAGTACCTTAATGTTGGTGTCAAACTTAGTATGAATCATCTTATGAAAGACCTTAAAGATTTTAGAAACTCCGTCTTTGGTCTTCATGAAATAGATCCATATAAGATGAGAGTAATCATCCATAAAGGAAACAAAATACCGATAACCAAAAATAGAAGTCACAAGAGATGGACCCCACACGTTAGAATGAATAAAAGCAAAAGGAACAATACTTTTATTATCACTGGTAAAAAAGAGTTTCTACAATGTTTTGAAAGTTCACATGCTGCAAATTGAAGCTCTGGCACACTTGTAGAAGTAAACAACTTAGGAAGTAGAGTTTTCAATTATTGAAAAGACAAATAACCAAGTTAGAGATGCCACTGCTAAATTCGATCTTACTAACATTAGTATTGGATTGAAGAGCTTGAGAAGTAGTAGTAGGTGGGTCAAGAATGTAGAAACCACCATCTTCATGACCATTGACAATCGTCTTCATCGTATCTAGGTCCTGAAAATTGCAATGGGATTGAAAGAAGGTTACACTACAATTTAGACTCTTGGTAATGTTACTAATAGACATTAGAATTGTAGCAAAGTTAGGAACATGAAGAAAAGATGATACAGGCAATTGAGGTGAAATATTTACAGTTCCTTTAGCAATAATGGAAGAGAAAGAACCGTCAACAATTCTAACTTTGTCTCGACCAGAACAAGGAGAATAAGAAGAAGACAAAGGGGACATACCAGTCATATGATATGAAGGGCCAGAATCAATGATCCAGGACTGTCCAGAAAGATAAAGGGAGCCATGATTAGTAGAAGCATGAATACTTGAGTAGGCAAAGGATGATGTGAAGGTAGTTGGTGGGCCATCTAACTTTGCAAACAACTGACGAAGGCTCTCAATTTCCTCCTTAAGGACTGATATCATCTTCCTTTGGATAGAAGGCGAGGGTGTAGCTGCATTGAATTGTACCTAATCTGCATTTATAGTTGCTAAATCACCAGTAGATGAAGCATTACGTACATCGAATTTCCCAGGACAATTGAATTTTGCCGGTCAACTAACTAAGTCCTAGCAATTCTCTTTATAATGACCAATCCTACCACAATGATTGCACTTTAGCTTACTTTTATCTCCTTGATTGGGTTTCCCGTTACTAAATTTCGTGATCCTCTCCCTTTATTGTTCTTAGGAGGCAATGAGGTAGAGACAAGAGTAGGACGATCCATTGGTTGTGTAGGCAGCATGACACGTTTTCTACTTTCTTCGCTCTGTATAAGGGAGTATACTTGTTTGAGAGTTGGAAGAGTATCCTGACTGAGTTTGAACCTTAGCTAACTTAAACTCGGGATTCAATCCCATCAAAAAGTCAAATATACAAATTTGTTCCACGAGCTCCTTGTATTGGTGCCCATCTTCCTTACAGACTGGTTTAAACATTTGATAATGATCTAATTCCTCCCATGGCCTGCAAAGTAAAGAAAAATATGCTGTTAGAGACTGCTGCTCCTGTCGAAGATGGGATATCCTCTGTCTCAAGTGGTACGCCCAGGACGCATTCGTGCTTTGGGAGTATGTTTGTTATACCAATGCCCAGATTTCTTTTGCAGTCTGAAGAAACAGGAAACCCCTATTAATTGAAGGTTGTATTGAGTGCAATAACCAAGACATTACAGTCCAGTTTTTAGTCTCACAACTTTAAATATGAAGGATTTGTCTCTTTAGGTTCAATAATTTTACCATTGATATATCCCAATTTCCGTCTACCATCGATACACATTTTAGCACATTGCGACCATTCCAAATAATTGGTCCCATCAAGTTTAACAGTTGTAATCTGCAATCCAAGGTTTTCTACAAGGATACCCATGTGAGTTTACACCCTGAGTATTGATGGTGGTAGAAGAATGCTCTGAATCACTGATATTTGACATATGAGGCAAAGCCCTCTAGAGTGCTTTGCTTGTTGCGAACAAAGCCCCCTAGGAGCGAGTGATTTGATGTTCCTCATAGGCTACACATAGACAAGCCATTATTAGGCTTTGCAACAGCAAAAAGCCAGCAAGCATAGGCTCGAAAGCCAAGAAGCAACGGCTAGCGCGGTGCATTAGCGCATCCGTTTTCTTGCAAGAAGCAAGGGCTAGCCCAGCGCTAGCATTAGCGCATCTGTTTTCTTGCAAGAAGCAAGGGCTAGCCTAGCACCAGCGTTAGCACACTACACAGCTAAAATATAGCAAAAACCCTGCTGATTACCACAAACAGCTAAAAAAACCTTGTTGATTGCCACAAACAGCTACTTGATTTCACTTCACCCAGAGATCCGAGACCATCTATACTAGAGATCTCAAAAAACTATGAGTCTTACAACTCATGTCCACGTCTGAAACATCAAAGAAAGAAAAAATTCCATACCAGTTTTAGAGTTTTTGGTTCAACATAACAACCTCAGCATCACAAATTGTACCAGGGGAGTATCCATGAAAATTAGGATTTGACGCATGACTTAAATTTTTCAGAACTGAATTTTGAATCTAGATAGGGTGCATCCATGAAAATTAGGTTTGACGCACGAGTACAAATTTTCAAATCTGGTTTGTTGAACCACACATCCCAAAGTAAATTCACAGACGGAAGGAACCGTAATAGTTGTTATTATCATTTTTTTGTCCAGACCTGATTTTTACAAATTTAGGTTTTTGACCATATGGCTATTAGCTATCTTCGCACAGGCAGATCACATCATTTGGGTTGAAGGCTCTTACTCTGATGCCAAGTTAGAATACAACCCACTAGTATGCTAAATTTTTTAGTGTAAGAAAGATCAAGGTATAGGAAGAGAGACAAGGTTGGAGAGATATATGAGAGAGAGGGAGAGAGTCACGTGAGGAACAAAATAGGGAATAGTCATGGTGGTGTCCTCATAGACACCCACGCTCCACTGAATCATTTATTTTAATAATAAAAGCATGAAGTACAAAAATGCCCCTTAAGAACGTAAAATGACAAAATGTCCTCAAGGGCTTAAATACAAGAAGAAATAGATAAAAACTTGATTATTCACAGCACAAGTCCGATGCACATATCACTATAGTGCAAGAGGGACTCTCACTATGCACATGTACATGTACCCTTTGCAAGGATGCTTTCTGATAATGCGGTTGTCACATGTAAATATTGTGCGGAAGTTTGTTGAGGTTTTAGCCCTCGCTCTCACAGGCCTACATCCACACTCAGAAGACCACGAAGTACTCTTTGTGTACAAAACATCATTGGGCATCTCTCTAACCTCAGCAAGGGATGACCTTCTAGAAACCCTCAACGGTAGCGCCATATGCCTAGGGGGTAAGGGTTTTTGATATGACCTAAGCCATGGACCGCCTAACCTAGGTCAATCAACCAACACACAACTCCTTTTGAAGTGTGTAATCTGCTATTTTACATAATCTCATGGCCCTTTAAAGCCACAAAAACCCCTACAAAAACTTGTACCAAGAAGAGAAGAAGAAAAGGAGTGGCATAGATTGCAAGATTGTTGTGTCATTCCACTCAATTGATGTGGACACCCATATTCATAGATATATATAAGTTTTGGATTAAGAGCAATTGATGTGGACACCCATACACATAATAGTGCTAATAATACATCAAGTCAGTCCGTTTGCTTCTAACTTATTTAGGCATTTAGATTATTGCCCACTCTTCACTCGCTTGAATAGACACATTAGATGGATGGTGAGGCAAAAAGAACAAACCTGTGTCCTAAGTACTTGGACGCTCAGAAGACATGAATGTCATTAATAATATGGTCCAATTTGCTTAAGTGTATTATTTGTAGGCTACAATTTCCTTCATACAATATGACCATTTGGTTAGAAGAACAGAAGATAATGACACATAGGCTACCTGATGTCGCTCTTTAGTAGGCTCAACACATTATATGTAGGGACATGGCAAATAGATTATGTAATTATGCTTAAATCCTGATGATACATTCCACTAGGAATCCCCAAACATTTCTTAAATATTAGATTTAACTTCATGAAAAAGACTGGAATCCTAGATGAGCCGTTACTCCAAAATGGGTTGTAGAACCATCTGATCTGCAAGTGCATGTTTCAAAGGAATCCTAGATGAGTTGTGTCTTCATCCCTCTAAAATTTTTCTTCAATTTATTCTTGTAACTTTAAATGCAAAGGTTTATTTTCATGCTTGTTTCTCTGTACTTACAGGGGCTGTAAATAGGTTGGGTTCGGTCCAGATCAATCTCGACCTATAGGGTCTAGGTGAGACCTTGGCCTGACTTAGACCCAGGTCGGGTCCAAATTAATTGGACCTTGGAACTGACATTGATGGGTCGGATCAGGTCAGTGTCAAGACATCAAATGTTGTTGAATGTTATAATATTATATTTAACATATTTTTAATATATAAGTTACATATTATTAATATACAAATATATCGGGGTCAGTTTGGATTGTAGCGACCTAGGCCCGAACCTTGGTCAGGTCCAAGTCAATTGGACCCAGACAAGACCCGCTGTGTCAAGGCCTAGACTTGGTTCAGGTCGAACCGATTCCCACCTAGTACTTACTAGAGTTTCCCACTAAGTTTGCATGTTGGAGATTGTGTCTGTTTATCCGTATCTCTTTAGTTGTATTGCATAAGTTTATGTCTTGAAACTAATTACAATAAGCAACTGGTAATTCTCATTAAGTCGACCCCAAATAGTTGGGTAGGCTTGGATGATGATGATGAATTGGTAATTCTTGATACAAACATGAATAGGGCTGTATATATAGGTGCTTGAGTTGGAATTAACTTTTCTACAGTGATAACAATGAAATCTGTGACTGAACTTGTAATGTGAGTCTCTTTTCCTCATTTGAAGTTGTTTTCATTGATTAAATACTTAAATGAGCAGCTAGGACTTCCTTTGTAGCATGACAGTTTCCAGTTTTCCATGTAAAACTAATGCGGGAAGGAAAGTTGGGAAATCAAATCCACCTTTTTTTCCCTATCCTCAAACAAGTCTTCATCATCATCATAGCTTTTTTCCAATTAATTAGGGTTGGCTACACAAAACCTGGTCCACCATTTCACTCTATCAAAGGCCATACCCTCAGTGAGGCCATAAATCCCCATATCTTTTCGGATCACTTCCAACCGCATCCTTTTGGGCCTACTCCTGGCCTTTTTCAGTCCTTCTGCTTCAATTCTATCCTCAAACAAGTAAATCAGTAATAAAGGAGAAAAATCATCTTTGTAAATCAAGCCAAGCGAAGAAGAAGCTCTCTCTTCTTTTCATAAAATAAAATTTCACTCACAAATAACATAAGCCTCCCAAATGTGACTTCTAACCTTTTATAAGGTTACGAAACCCTAAATTTAAATAGAGATCCAAGTAAACAACTGAGACTCTAAAATACCCCTAAACAATACTAAAAATACCCCTGTGAATAGTAACCTGTGAACAATACTCATGAAAGGTAACATGAACAATACCCATAAATAGTAAATAAAAAATATAAGAAAAACCCTAGAATCCCTAGAAAACTTAAAAACCTTAAAAATAATTCTTAAAACTAAATATAAATTTTTTGAAATTGAATAAAATTTAAAATTAAAAACAATTTTTCCCTTCATTATTCTCCCTTGGTTGGAGAAAACTCGTCTTCAAGTTTTAAAGTGTGTTAAGATGAATTCAACATTAAAACCACCTTCTTCAACTTTCTTTTTCTTTGTCGGCTCAAATATTATTCGTGGTAAAAAGAATTCCTCAAGAAACGGATCTTGATATGTATATTGAGGAATCAATGCAAATTTATCAAATATGCTTTATCCTTGAACTCCCATTGGAAACTTTTATAGGAAACTTCAAACCCAATTTTCTGGTCTTTAGAGGTTTTCGTGACCTTAATTTGCGATGTATGAGTCGACCACACTTCCACTACTCTACTATGATTCCAGTACCCTAAGTTTATTGAATGCTCTACCTCTTCGATATTAATGAGATCTTCAAAGGTCATGATTTGGATCAGTCCTTCTACTGCCTTCTCTCTATATTTTTCACCCTCTTCCAAAATATCTTCATCATCATCTTGATCCTTATTATAGATTGGATCCCCTAAACAATTTTGTAATTCATTGGAGTATGTATTGAAGATTGGTGGTGAATCCAAATCTATAACTTGCTGATTTTTTATGTAATCTATGTCAAAATCAAGAATCTCATCCTTCAAATAAAAAACCCTAGAGAGATGTTCCTCACCTCTAAGTCTTTTTTCGCTATCCTTATTACTTGACTCCCCATGAGGAGAAAGTGAGAAGGCTTGTACATGAGATCCTCTTAGGCTGAAAGATCACCGTCTTGCCCATTATTGAGGTTCACGAACTGCTGCATTAGTTGCTGAGCTTGTCTTTCAATTTCCTCAATTCTATCATCTCTGTGATCACGGAGCGGGTCTCAACCCCCCCTCCCATGGTCCCTTCTTCTCGTCAAGGTTGGGGAAATCACAAACCCTAGGCAGATGATTAACAAAAACCTACCGAAATAAGTAAGATCTAGTCTGATTTGGCAAAACTTGGGCCAAAATCAGCAAACCCAAAATTTGGTTGTAATTCGTTGGCCTTGTTGTTGAAGAAACCCTGGGCTCTGATACCAATTTGATGTAGGAGGGATAGGTGGAAAGTTAAATCCAACATTTTTCCTAATCCTCAAACAAGTAAATCTACAATAAAGGTGAAAAATCATGGCCGTAAATCAAGCCAGGAGAAGCAGCAGCTCTCTCTTCTTTTCATAAAATAAAATTTCACTCAAATAACAAAAGCCTTCCAAATTTCACTCAGATCCAAGTAAACATTTAAGATCCAAGTAAACATTTAAGACACTAAAATACCCCTAAATAATATTAAAATTTCATAAATACCCCTATAAATAGTAACGCTTGAACAATACCCATGAGCGGTAAATAAAAATATAAAAAAAACCTAGAAGCCCTAGAAAACTTAAGAACCCTGTAAATAAATCTTAAAACTAAAATTAAAATATAAATATTTTGGAATTGAATAAAAATTAAAAATAAAATTAATTTTTCCCTCCATGAAAAACTAAGTTCATAGAAAAAATAATTTTGCCCTCCATCAAAAACCAAGTTCATAGAAATGACTGAATATTGTTTTCCATCTTTTCAAAGTTTGATGTCCTAAGCATGATTTGAAACTAAGAATCATTTATCTTGTTGGCTTATTTCTAAAATTTCAAACCCTTGAAGCAGAAGAGGTGTAGAGTGCTCCATTTTGTCTTTATTTCAGTATCCATTTTAAGGTTGGAACTTAAAAGAATTTGATATCTTAGGATGTAAAACAATTGTCTCATTCTGTTGCTACTTCTGATTGTTGAAATTTGGAATTATGAATATGTTCCATGGGCTTTCTATTGGTTGAGGTCTGCATCTCATGCATCTAGGTAGCTAATGCATAATTGTGATGGTCAGAAATTCATGTGCCTCCTATCGAGTTTATTTTGCATTTAAATGGATTTTAAAACTGTCCAGGCCAGTACTCAAATTGGAGTTGGTGGACCTGATCCCTCATTGAATAAACTTTCAGAGTTTAGAGATGCATGTTGGAGATTTCTAAGGCCTCATACAATTCGAGGTACTGCACTTGGGTCGACGTAAGTTATTTGGATTCCTAAATCTATTTCACTTTCATACTTGCATTCTCAATTCTTTCCTGAATTTGTGGTCTGAAGTTTCCTCTGCATGTTCTTAACTCTTCTGATCACTTTTGCAGGGCTTTGGTTGCTCGGGCCCTGATTGAGAACTCACAGCTGATTGATTGGTCATTGCTACTTAAGGCACTCTGTGGACTATTTGCTCTCTTATGTGGAAATGGATATATAGTTGGAATTAATCAAATATACGATATTGGGATTGACAAGTATGTATTACATCTTGCAACTTGGGTTACACTGCACATGCTGATGAGAGAGATATGATTAAGTAAATGGAAATGAAATACATAGGGTAAAACCATAACTTTAAAAAGAAAGCTTTGTGATAATACACAATTTTTAAAAATTAAAATCTTCAAATTTCAAATTTCATCACGAAGGGGCATTTTTCTAACAATGCCTTCTTTGTTTATAATGGAATAATCAAATATATAATAGCATACAAAAGAGTCATCTTCTTTGGGTTCACCTATTCAAGCAGGGGCATTTTAGGAATACAATATGACACACCACCAATCTCCAAACCCACTTTTAGTAGAGATGATAGATTTAGTTGTACTACTTTATGAGTTTCCTTTTGATGTATGCTATTGTTTCTCGCGACCTTACTGAAATATTTCGGAAAGAATTTCTGCTGATAAAGAATACCATGCCAGGGTAAACAAACCTTTCCTACCTATAGCTGCTGGGGATCTGTCAGTTAAGTCAGCATGGTTGCTAGTTATATTTTTTGCCTCAGCCGGTCTTCTGATTGTCGGAATGAACTTTGGTCCATTCATCACGGCACTCTACACTTTTGGCCTTTTCCTTGGCACTATCTATTCTGTTCCACCATTTAGAATGAAGAGGTTTCCTGTTGCCGCATTTCTTATCATTGCTACTGTAAGTTCTTCACTAATATTTTTTGTTTTTTGTTTTTTTCTTCTGTTGTTATGGTTTTTGTTCTGTAACGATATTTGGAATATTAAGAACATAACTACTGTCTGAATCATTTATTCATTGGTTGTTGGACAATTTGGTAACTTCACTTTTCCTTTACAGCACGTCAAGTACCAATTATTTCTTTGATGATAGGCATATGGGATTACTTATCTACAGGGCTTTGCTTTTAAAGTGATTAAAGTAAATTGTAAAAATGAGTAGTCCATTGGCATTCTACGTTTGTATTGAATGCAAACAATTTTTATGAATTGAATGTTGAAATATTTGTGCTTCTTGGCTCATCTTTGGTCTTTTAAATCAAACTTATTTTATGGAGTTTGTGGGATATTAATATTATATTTAATCTTGATTTAATGTTCACTATTTACATGTCCATTATGCCAATGCTTAGGGTTGTTCTTGGTGCATTTTATTTTTTCATATTATGGTTTGAGATGTTGTATTCATGCTAAAGAGTATTTATCATTTTTTCTCATTACTTTGAAAATTTGAAATCTCCAGGTACGCGGTTTCCTTCTAAACTTTGGCGTATATTATGCTACTAGGGCTTCTCTCGGTCTCCCATTTGAGTGGAGGTGATATGTTAGTGGTTGTTTATTCCAGTTATTGATGAAGTGAAATTGTTTTATTTAGCCGAGAATAATAAAACTGGTGACATGTGTATCATTTTTGTTGTATCTTTGTCTGCAGTTTGCCTATAGTTTTCATCACAACTTTTGTAACATTGTTTGCTTTGGTGATTGCCATAACGAAGGATCTTCCTGATGTTGAGGGAGATCGCAAGTAAGTGCGGTTGTTGACATTTTGGACAAATGCGGTATTGTTGTTCCTTATTTCCTTTATGTGACAAGCTTTCAAAGGTTTTAATTGAATCTTGATTGCAAGTAC
Source organism: Amborella trichopoda (assembly GCF_000471905.2). Next base: position 2,067,631 of record NW_006500356.1, on the reverse strand, counting down.
TCATAGTTATTATTCAATGATGGTTGATAATGTTCTCAAGTAACTGCAGCATGTGAAGGTCTAAGGTATAATTGTATGTCTAGGACTTAGCAACTTTCAGTAGCTGCACTTTCATAATCTATTACTTCTTCACAATATTAGGTGATTGAATTGAAATGATTAACATTTGAAAATGCTACATCTCAAAAGGTGTAGAAGAAGAAAACAGTAGTAATCCCTTTCCTATAAAAGAGTTAAGGATGTATAGCATGCTTATGGCGGACTGTTATGCTGATTTCTTGTTAGATTTTGCATGAACTGGCTGACTACTGCTATTGTATAGTTAGACTAAGATAGATAAGATTGGATATCACATTTATGTATTTACTGACTTCCAAGGTAATGCGTTCTTTCTTTTATCCCCTTTCAATGGCAATGATTTATTAATAATCTAAGTTTCTCTCGGAGAGCAGTCCCTATTTCTTTGCCATCAAATTTTGTAATTATGTACTTATCAGTTTTTGTTATTACCAAAAATTGTATATTCTTTACAAATCAATGAATGCAGTTATTTTCCCAACTTTTTGGGGTCGGCTACACGAATCCTGGTCTGTCATTTTGCTCTATTAAGGGCCATACTCTCAATGAGGCTATAAGTCTACATATCTTTTCTCACTACTTCCAACCATGACCTTTTGGGCCTATCCCTTTCCCTTTCTGAGCCTTCCACTTGAACCCACTCACACCTCCTAACCTTGTCATTCTTTCTAGTAATTTTATAAATATTCAGGGTAGTCTTGTAATAGTAGCAAATGTTGAATGTTCTGAATGGGTGCATGCATTTACTTGCTGCTATGTTATTTATCGGGTTCATCCAATTGTGATATCCTTCCAGGTTCAAGATATCAACCTTGGCAACCACACTTGGTGTTAGGAATGTTGCATTTTTAGGTTCTGGTCTTCTGTTGGTAAATTACGTTGGTGCCATTTTGGCTGCAGCTTACATGCCTCAGGTAGATTATTTTTCCATGGATCCAATGTTTTTGACCTTTTCAGTTTGGAGTTATATGAGACCCCATACAATATGATTTTTCCTTTGGGTACAAAATGATTGTAACCATTTAGTCCACCACTTCAATGAAATTTATTTTTTCTTGTAGGCTTTCAGGCGAAATTTGATGATAGCAACTCACTCCATATTAGGACTGTCTTTGATATTTCAGGTTTTTTTTTACATATGGTTGCTTTTTAGTTTTTATTTCTTTGTGTTCTCGTTTCAGTTCAAATGCAATGATCCCCATTGCACAGAAAAATAAGTGGATGTTCTCATTTTAATGGCTTATGCTTCAAAAAGTTGCATGAACAAAGTCATGATATAAATTTTAAAAATTGTAACTTTATTTCTCTTTTGGAACCAAATCTGCAGTTTTTTGTGGACATTGATATCTTGTGTTCACTTTTCTATATTAATAATACTAAACATGTTGGTCCAATATGATCATTTTAATGTTGGAACTAATTGTGTTCTTGGTGAATGCTAATTATTTGTGTTTCTTTTTGGCTTCAGTCATGGGTGTTGGAAAAGGCAAATTATACCAAGGTATGACCTAATCTACTGATGTTTGAGTTGTGTTTTTTGAAAGAAACACATCTGATTTTCTTAGTGAGAGAACACCCTAAAGCTAACTCTGTTTTACTGTTAACACTAGGTTTTCTGTGCTCTTGTATTCTTTGCATTATAGATGCAATCAATTTTATGAATCCTGTATTATTTTCTTATTCTAGAGATATTTAGTCTTTTGAGATTGAAGTCTAGTTTCTGTCGGGCAACACAATTCTTTATATATTGAAGTTTTCTTTATATATTGAAGTTTTCTTGTGGTTTTACAATGTCATAGCCCAGGTTCTTCAAAGCCTGTCATCTGAGTGATTGCTTAGTTTATCATGAACTTCCGACAAATTTTCCCTCTTTTTTATGATATTTTTGGTTAGCATTTGGACAGTTTCATCCAGTTGGGAAGCTTTTAAGGGTTGGAATGCTCTCGTGCGGAAATTTTTCCGCTGAGTTTCATGTTGATCTGACAATAACTTGGAAGTTGCTGCATTTTCTTGTATATTGGGTTTAGTAATTTTCTTTTTACTTGAATTCAGTTCCAATATGTCAACCATTACGTGCTTGATTTCCAACTTTATGACTTCCTCTATTAATGACAGGGTGAGCATTTTGATCCAGTTTTCATGTTTTCAACATCTCCACGGGGAAAAATAATTTGTATTATAAGTAGCATAAGTTGATGTTTAATGAAGGTTTTAGGTAGATCCCTAGAGGACGACTTTCAAATTGTCTAACAAAACTTTTTTTAATTAACAAAATTTCATTCTTACTTGTTTCAGTACCATCCTCCTTACTGAATCTACTTCCTTGCAAATCCCTGATTCTTGTCTCCCTTTGCCCAGAGCTTTCACCACACATGTTTTCCTTCCAATAGTTTCCACTGATCATCTTCCTCGAAAGTGATCTGTGATCTTCGAGAAGTGCCACAACCACTTTCCCAGAAGGGCTATATTCATCTCCTTTATTTTCCTAATATCTGAACGCCCTAACCTTTTGAGCCTGCATATGGCTCCCAACTGACCAAATGAAACTTGCGTTCATTGGAGCTTGCTTTCCACAGAATTTCTCTCGATCCTGTCAACCATTAGCTTAGGCATTAAGACAAGAGATATAGAGTGGGTCAGGAGGTTAGAAATGGTTGATTTTATTAGATTAATTCTTCCTCCCAGAGAGAAGAAATAAGTCTTCCAAGAGGTCAACTTTCTATCGAATCTTTCAATTGTATCATCCCCTTGGTTCTTTGGAGGCTTCCCCACATCTAAAGTACTTCCAAGTATTTGTTTGGGAGTTTGTCAGTTCCATACCGCACCCTGTGAGTAAGAGATTCAAGTTCCTGATCTTCCACCCTAATCCCTCTCAATTTAGTCCTGGAGATATTGGTGCACAACCCTGATGTCAGCTCGAAACACTGTAAGAACGACCATAGGTTATCCAATTAATCTTCTTTTGGCTTGCAGAATAAACTTGTGTCGTCAGTAAACTACAAGTGCACACAACCTTTTATATGGGGATGTAAAATAGTTACCCCATCTACCTTCATGAAAATAACGTCCTCCCTCAGTCTTGCATCTTTCTTTCTCTTCCCGAATTCACTTGCAAGATAGGTAAAAGTAATTTCCTTAAGACAACTAGCACTGGAGTTCAACCTTGCATTGAACATCTTTTCTACGTAAGATGCCTTCCCCGCTTCCAGAAAAGTGGAGGTTCAGGCCATGGAGACATGGGGAAAGAGAAGGGGTGGGGGGAGAGAGAGAGAAAGAATACATGGATGAATTTTGGGAGATTGATAAATAGAGAATAGGTATGGAAGGTAGGGAGGCCTACATAGATGAAATTTGGGAGAATGATAAAAAGGGAAAAGTCTTTGGAAGGTCAGGAGACCCCCAACCTATTAAGGCTGCAAACGGGTGGCTTGTGCTCGACCAGATGGGGTCTGTGCATGAGACTCCGGATATGTATATATGTATGCCCGACCCAACCTATCAGACGGACTCCGGATATGTATATATGTATGCCCGACCCAACCTATCAGACGGCATGGCTTGTGCTCGACCAGATGGGGCTTGTGCTCGACCAGATGGGGCTTGTGCTCGACCAGATGGGGCTTGTGCTCGATCAGATGGGATTTGTGCATGAGTATGTATGTGAATGTGCCACTTGGACTCAGGTGAGTAATTCAGCCTCGCCCTATGGATGAAGTCTAGTTTCCTGAGTTGTGTCCCCAACTCAGGGATATAAAAAAAAAAAATTCGAAAAAATTCTTAAAAATTTAGAAATGTTGGATTGTTTTATAATCTTTTTTTTTTATATGATTTGGATGTATTTGGCATAGATTAGTGAGTGGTGTTTTTGCCATAATCACTATTTCTATATTTTTCCTCTTTTTTGGAATTTTTTAAAAATGTCCCAAACTAATTCACTTTTTTTTTTAAACCCATTTTTTCTCTACATGTTTAAATCAAAACAGTTGGTCACTTTTATTTTTTCAAAAATTTTCTATTTTTTAATTTTTAGTTTTTAGGGCTAAAAGGCCATGTGCTAGACTTGGCCAAACCCTGAGGACTCGGCCGAGTAACTTGCTGCGGCAAGGGGCGAGTCCCCTGGCTGGGGTGTGTCCTGGGACACTGTATATGTGTATGTATGTATTGATGTATATAGGTTTGGCCTGGACCCATATGCAGGTTAGGTTGATCTGGTGGCTGGTTTGATTTTATAGCTCTTTACTGCTTGTTTGGTGTACCATCTCACCCCCACTCATATGGCAGTTGGCTAGGCTTTCAGTATACTCGTCATGAGTACCATAACCTACCCCATATGCAATACGTAAAAGATTCAATGGGATGCAAACAACTGCATTTTCTGGCATAAAATTGGCATGGGCAAAGTTCAAATGTTATCTTTTGGGAAGAATCTATAAACAAATTCTTGAATATCCGAACATTAGCACTTATATGGTTAGAACCTTGCACAGAATCTCAGTACAAACTAGTAATGTTTGAAAACTGATATGCAATCTGGTTCATAAAGAAATTCATTGATATCCTACGGCACATTTGACAGCGGGGATCTGGAAAACACTAGGGATCTTGAAATCCTGTCTCCTGCAGTTTAGACTAATCTTGAAACTCTAGAGACCTGGCACTGGCAAGTAGCTTGCTTGATAACATGTCTAGATTCTTGTTGATCATAATATCCCTTGTTTAAGTCAACCTGGGATTCTGAGATTCTGGAAATTAGCCAGTTCGAACCCTTCATTGTGCAATTAATCCATGAGAGGTTCTTATTTGTTAAATACTAATGCGATCTAAATCGTTGTCCATTCATTGGGTTACTAGCAAAGTAGATGGCTCATTGAAGTTTTTGTTTTCACTATTGATAAATTGGTGCTGTTATTATTTATGTCTTTGTCTTAGCCCATCTCCATGCTCTAGTGAACATGAACACATGATATCCTTATCGTAACTGATTCACTCCCTTTCTTATGAAATACATAGTTGTTCACCTAATAATAATTCAAATATAATGGCACTATAATTTCCCTTGAATTTGAAATCATAGTTACCGGGATTGGGATCTGGACTGGTTTCAGGATTGGATCGGGTACAAGGAATCATGAAAGGCTAGACGGTCCCTAGGTTTGGGATTGCAAGTCCGTACACCCCAAAATTTATGGATTGAGATCCTAGTTTGTTAGAAAGCTCAATCCCAACTTCTAGGGATCAAATGATAAGTTCTATATGTCTGAGCTCCATTTGGTTAGAAATTGAGGTCCTGGAGTGCACTTATCTAGGGTCCCTAGGTCTGGAGAACAGTCCATGAATCCATATAATATTAGAAATAATTAATGAAATTTTAAAAATAGAATTATATGAGAAATTGATAGAAATGCAATCTATAACAATTTAATATTCTTGTATTCGTTTGACTGTTCTTTATATTTTAATTAAGTAATTCAAGGAAATTGAAGCTCTATAAAAAATTAAGAACATCCAATCATTGTATAAAGTTTTAATTTTTAATTCTTTGAGTGTAGTTTAGACTCTATGAAATGTGATGACAATCATGACCATCCATCTATGTTGAATATAAAAGGATTAATTAAGTATTAAGTTCAATATTAAAGAGGCCAAGAGGGACATGATAGTCTACCACCTTTGGAAATAAAATTTGTAAACAAAACATGCAAACTACTATATTACATAATGCTGTTCCCTCAAAGAAAAAAAGAGTATTATATAATACATAACTGATTATGCAAAATAGCCGTTGCTTAGCATTAAGTTGAAGCTCAAGGTCGAACTCGTGACCTATTACTAGAGTATTCAACACAGGGAATCTTCATGCCATGCTGGTGGAACCTCGGTTCAGTTTACCAGTGAACACTCAGATATGATACTAAGGAATTTGGATCCTGTGTAACTCAGGATTTCAATCCCTCGTAAGAAGGTTTGGGATCCCAGAGTTTAAAAATCACAGAGGAGCAAGACCCCCCTCACTAGAGGGGGATCAACCCCTTGGTTGAGAGATCCTGGTACCATGTTCCTAATTGTAAAATTGGTAATACAATCTTTCATTTATTCAATTCAGTTCATACAACTTGGTAATGCAATTTCTTTATTCAGTTAAAATCATACAACTTGGTAATATAATTCCCAAAAAATTCGAGTACTAATGGGAGATCTATTCCAAAGAGTCACCTAATTTGAATAAGTGGCTGGCATAATGGGTGGGAGATCCACATATCTGACTGGTGTAAGTGATTGGAGATACTCCAACCGTCATAAATGTGATCCCAACTCGCATAAATGAGTACCTAACTTGCATAACTGACTGACATAATTGATAGGAGTGACTCCAACTGACGTATCTCATCACATTTGATCTCTTACAATGATATACTCTTTCCCCACAATTCAACCACATGTGATCTGCATGCACTTAGTAGTGCTGTCCAAATGAGTAGAGTGGCTATAATTAATTGGGGCTACCAATTTCAAATGTATTTTCAAGTAACGCCTGTACTTGTTGTATCGCTGATGCACCAAGAATTTATTTCAGTTATAAACCCTTTCACCACTTGACTACTTTCTTGCATTCCATAAAACAAAAGAGAGAATTTGTATATATGACTGAATACAAGTGTATAGTGCCGTGAATTTTGTACAGATTCCATGATCTGTCTTGTCATGAAAATACCAAATTAATCTTTTTTATTTACTATACATACAAGTTATTGTCAGCTTAAATCAATGGACCAGGCTAAAAGTACAATATGTGCATCTGAAGCATAATAAATATCCATTTAAATGGGCTTATCAGCACTAACAAAAGATTTTAGGTTTTACTCACTCATGTTGAGAGGATGAAATCAGTAATGCCCACTAAAGAGCTGATGAAAACCCTAATAGCTTTATATATCATGAGGTTCAAACAGCTCACTTTGAGCTTACTTTTGAACTGCAGGTCAATTTCATAATACAAAGCAGATAAGAAGAAGGGAAACAAAGGCAATTCCAAGTAATAAAACATAATGATGATAGCATACGTAAAAAATGCAACATTATAAATCCCAAAACCATGCAAGTTGGACAACAGAATCCCTACTTCTGGAGGAACATCAATTGAAATGCAAGTTACAAATTCACATACCAATACAATACGCATAGAATTGAAAGGAAACACATACCAATAAAAAGAGCACAGAATTGAAAGGAAATACATATCTACAGTAGGAAGGGACGAAATTCAACGTAATAGGCACATGCAAGCAGAAAAATGAAGTGCACACTCAAACCTAATTTGTAACTTCTGGACTACAAATTTTTTTAACTTTTCTCTGGAGCATCCGCTGTGTGGATTGCCCAGCTTTTACTTCAATTTAAGGTTAAGTTTATAAAAATAAATAAATAAATTCTGGACTACAAATTCCTAGTTCACACCAACAAATTTGACCTCATAAATGAAATGCCTTAGCAATTTTTTTGCTTTGACCCCATCTCTCAATAAAGTTTATAGATTATACTCTGTAAAATTAGTAAACTCTATAGATTTTACTTTTGTAGAACTCCGTAAAATCTATAGAATAGTTTCTACCATGTAAAATCAGTAAAATCTATAAAATTTACTCTGTAAGACTCTGCAAAATCAGTAGCTTATATTTTAATATGTAAAATGCAGTAAAAATAATATATTTTCCCATATAAAATTCTGTAAAATATAAATTTTAGGCTGTCAAGTTAGTACAGTATAAATTTTCCTCTCTGTAAACTAGTAAAATCTGAATATTTTACTCGATAAAATTAATAAGATCCCCCACTGGTTTATCAGGCTATTCTTCACCGGATGTTCATTCAGATTGGAGAGTCTGGAACTACCGGTCTTTATCGAATAAATATCCTTCTGATGGTTCATTTAATCTGATTCATGCTTCAAGCCAGGAGCCCACCTTCCCATTTGACCTCTATAGCTATAGCTGGTGAGATGGGCTTGCATTGGAATTTCAAACACCACAACTGGACACATTTTTAACAACGATTCTAATTCTATAAATATCAAATAGATAGCAGCATCAAATTTTCATATCGGTGGTTGGGAAGGGAAGAAAGACTTTTATTGGACTGATGAGGATGGCTCGAGAAAGTCTATAAATCTGAATATTTTACTCTATAAAATTAATAAGATTTTTTTTGTTCTTTGTAAGATTAGCAAAATCTATAGATTTTTCCTTGTAAGAATCAGTAAAATCTATAGAATATTTAAGAGTAAAAGAAAAGGAAACGAATGAAACTTGTGTGTGCGTGTGTGTGTGTGTGAGAGAGAGAGAGAGAGAGGTCACATGCCAGTAATTTCTTCTTCCAGAGGAGAGAGAAGGCATAGAGCGCTGTCTTGATGGGTAGAGAGAGAGTAGGGGGAGAGGTCCTGGGAAAAGAGGGAAATGGTGTAGAGCTACTTGAAGTTTGAGAGAGAGAGAGGGCATAGAGCTAGCACAGAGAGGCATCAGGCTAGCACAGAGAGATTGTAGAGAGACGGAGCGGGCGAGATGAGCAACTATCCTTATTGTCGAATGTGCATTCAGTTATGCATAAACTGAGATGTTTATTAAATCCCTTGCAATGGCATTAGATTACCTTTATCTCTTTGGCCTGTTGGCAAGGGAAGAAACAACCCTGCCCTCTGTTGCACCCTTTCCCTTATATTTACGAAGTGTCCTATGAGATGATAGTACACCATATTTGCCAAAGGATGAAAGTGCTTATGCACACCTAAAACTCGAATATCCTTCCAAGAATATCGATAAATCAAAAGTTTTGTTCATTGTGTTTTGCTTGATCACTTTTTGGTCATTATGTCTATTTGAAGTTGGTAAGAATTTAGTTAAAGAGTAAGTTGAAATTTTCGACACTATTGCGTTTGCATCCTAGGTAATTTCTACGTCCGGTTGATCTATGTATATAAATTTCTTGATATGTTTATCATGAGGTTGTTGTCTATCTGTGTATATATGTTTTCATGTGTGCATGTGCATGTGCATGCATGCAGGGATTATTCTTTAAGGCAGGTTACATTATTTTCTCAAATAACAATGATGGCTTTGTCTGATGTTAACACTTGAACAATTCTGTTGTCTTTTATCTAATATGCTCTCTATATCTTTAGTTATTGATAATGTGAAGCTAAAGCTATCTGTGGGCTCTCCTTTGGTTCTGGTGACTCTGCATTTGTATGCTCAGTCTTCAATCATTAAATGGAGAAAATAGAAAAAGGGTCAGGAAGTTCTGGGCTTTAGAGTATAATTTGTGAAAACTAACTAGTTTTATTTTTCATTTTGCAGGAATCAATATCAAGTTTCTATCGTTTTATCTGGAACCTATTCTATGCTGAATATATCATTTTCCCTTTTATTTAGCATGGGATCACAGTTGTATAATTTGATGGAAAACAACATCTTTTTGTATCCCTTTTTTTTTTCTTTTTGGAATTTTTTTTTACGCATGGACTGGAAACTACATAATTTGGGAAGCGCGAAGTGTTTGTTAATGCCCAGTTGAAATTTGTTGTAACAAATTGCTTCATGATTGAAAACATCTGAATCACCACTGACTCATCACAAATGCATGGATTCCATCTGACAACAGCAAATAATCTCATTAGACAGTACTGAAGAACATGTAGGACATGCAGAGGTCACAAAGATCTTTAGATCATTGTGAGATTTTCAATGGACAAATAGCACAAAGTGATGGAATCCGACTTATTGAAAAGTTATGTAGGACATAGTAAAACTAAAACATACCCATTGCTGAACAGTATTGAATGTGTTGCATCTTGTGATTTGATTGAAGACAACTGAATTGCAAGAAGTATCCCTAGGTTCCTTATTACTCCAATATGAGACATGTTCAGTCCCAAAGGTCCTTGGACATTGTAGCCATCTTTACCAAAAAAGCGGCACTACGGAAAACCTTAGGGTTTCATGCATTGGGTGAAAGTTCACTTCAATCCATAGGACTCTGGGAAACCATAGTCCAATGTGATTCTACAATGACACAGAGAGGACAATGATGCAGAGATGACCTCACCAGCATTCTCTCTCCATCACCATTCGCCACTTCCAACACCACTTTCATGGGGTCAGGTGAGCCATCAAGCTGTGGTTTTTCCGGAGTCCATTAAAATTGAATCCACTTAAAATATTTGTGAACCTAGCACTGCTTCCTCTACTCGGTGCATTCTATTTCCTTGAGACTTTGTTTCAATTGATGTGGTGAACTGGATGTGGTTGCTATCAAAGATATTTCCATATTGCTGGAGCATGCATGACTAATTTCTTGGTTCTCTAAATAGAATTGGGTGAAAATTCATTTCATGCTATGAATGAGATTAGCAAACGTAGCATACATTGATGAAAACAACAATCAGGGGAAGATTCAATCACTTCTTCCCGCATCCAACCACAAGCAACAGTAATTCTCGCAGGGGCTTATCCAATCGATGTTGGAACACAGCATTGCCTCAACACGATCTTCAGATTGTATCCTAGCAGCTTGCAGCATTCTCTCCTAATTAATGTTCTTTTTTCACTCAAAATTTTTTGATGCATGTCTCTAATCATATTCATATCGTAGTCAAATTGAATATTTACTATCTAATTCAAATATATCAAGTCAGTGTTCATGTTATACTGCAGTCGATACCTCAACAACTTTCCTGTATATGGAGCTGAGCTTCATATTTCGAATCCCTAGCTACACTCTTTCCATATCTTCCATGGAAGATGGCTAATTTCTTTGCACTATATATTAAACTATACTTTTTTTTTCTTTTTCTTTTGGTTTTGAAATAAGAAAGCAATTCTTGATTTTCTATACTAATTTTACTGGAGCATGGAAAGATGAAAACATGTACATCACAATTGCTTGGTCTGTCTTTTCAATTGATTGAGTTAATAGGGAAGTCTTTTGGGATGGGGGATAGGAGGAGCCTTAAACCATTTTTCACCACTCTTACCTAACCCATAGCTCCACACACCAAACAAAATACAGAGATCTTAGGGGATCTTTTTCAACTATCAGATGCTTCCTCAAAAATATCTTCAAAATACCAACATTGCCCTTGTTCAAGGTTGATAACAGTGAACAAGCAAGGATTTTTAGCAATTTGACCTACCCTTAATTTGCAGGAATACTCTTATCATTTGGTGGGAGCCTCTTAGGTGGGTCAAATTGTTAAAATGATTTTTTTTTGTTCAGGATTCTCAAACTTAAATAGTGCAATTTTGACATTTGGTAAGATATTTTTTGACGAGTTACTTGAGTGAAATATAAATAAAAAATAAAATGGTACCTCATAGGTAAAAAAAAAGTGAAGTATATAAGGACACTACATACCGCTCGGGCAACGATATCACTATTCATCCTCGATTGTTACGTATGAAATAGGCCAATTAGGGGGGTATCATTTATTGATGGATTCGGTTTATGGATTGGGAAGAGGAGTGGTTCTTCTAATAATTCTGTTATCTGGAGAACTATATTTCTTTGTAAGCCGTTGATTCAAAGGAATATTGGTAGGGATGCATCCGTAGCTGTAGAGGTAAGGTGCGCCTTCAAATTTTACCATGGTATATAATTTTGATGTAAAATGTCCTATTTCTGATAATAAAATTTTAAATTTCAAAATATATTTTTATATCTAATTATCTCAAAATATCTCAAAATATATTTCTATATCTAATTATCTCAAAATATATTTCTATATCTAATTATCTCAAAATATATTTTTATATCTAATTATAAAATTTTAAATTTAAAAAATGGTTAAAATCAAGTAGATCTATAAACATATGAAAATCTTCAAAATGGAAGGTGTAGATAACATGTTGTAAAATGCACTATTTCTGAGACTTAAAATCTTGTTATTTTTATGGCCATACATTTCAATGTCGAGATGATCAATCAAAGGGTTTTTCAACATTAAAACTACCTTTTCCGATGGATTTTTGAGATGCATCCATAGCTCTACATTATAAGGTTGCAACCTTAGATAAACGTTTTCCTATTGGTAATGGCTTCTAGATCTCCTTTTGGAATTATAAGTTGATTGAGGAATGCTCCCTAAAAATAGCTTTCCCGATGGTTTTTGGTAAGTATCGTAATCTTAATGTCGTGGTCTCTGATATGTATCAATGTAAATGTGAGCAAGAGTATGGAATGGGACTCCCTTATAATAGGATCAATGACGATCTATATGCGCAGCTGTTATCTCTTATGGAAGTTCTGAATGGTGTGTATCTCTCAAATAGAGCGGAAGACGAGATCGTGTGGAACATAGAAAATAGAAAATGATGGCTTATTCACGGTCAAGTCTATGTATCGGTTATGTTTTCATGATTGATGGAGATGGTCTCTACGGCTAATAGCACAAGTTTGAAAGTGGCCAATCCCACATAAAGTGCAAGCCTTTGTTTGGCAACGCAAAATAAGATTTTGACAGTTGACAATTTGATAAAAACGGGGAAAATTATACCAAGTATTTGCATTATAGGAAAGTAGGATGGGGAAACCGGTGAGCATTTATTTCTACATTGTCCTTTTGTTTCGCAGATATGGTCACTACTATTTTCCATAATAGGAGTTAGTATGGTGTTACCTCATAATATTATTGGGATCATCTCTAACTTTATGTTGCTGCATTGCCAAAAGTGGGGAGAATAATTTGGTAGATTGCTTGAGGAGCAGTTCTGTCGGAATTATGGAAACAGAAAAATAGAAGAGTCTTCGATGGAGTGGGACTACTGCTGGATAGAGTGATCAATAAGATGCTTCATACTATTTGGTGTTGCTTATCAGTTACCAAAGATGGGTGTGGTATCTTGGAAGTTGATGTGATGATGAATTTACACAATTTGTTTCAGATGGGATATATGCATGGAATCCACGGATGGAGGGAGTTTTTAAACTGATTTTTTATAGGAGTTCCTTAGGAAATCTGTAGTTGGCAGGTTTTGGAGGTGTGGTGAGGAACTCGGTAGGTGCAGTATTGTTCTCTTATGCTGGCGTGCTTGGGGTTAGAACTGCTAATTTTGATGAGATTTTAGCTTTATATCATGGATTAAAGCTCTTTATTAGCAAAAATCTGGGAAGGTTTTATGTGGCTGAGGGAAACTCCTTAAATGTCATCAAGTGGTGCAAGCGAAAGCAGAAAGTTCCGTGAGAACTCGAGCCTTATCTTCTGTAGGTGATGGATTTAGCTACCTCTGTGACAGTGACTTTCCAACATATGTATATGGAATCAAGTGTTGTGGCTGACACCCTTGTTCGGGGTGGAGCTGCCTTATCTTCTATCCTGGTGTGTACCGATGTAACATCTTTTCCATTTGATTAATAAAGATAGAGAACTTTGGTAAAAAAAAAAAAAGTTCAAAAAAAAGAAAAAAAAAGAAAGAAAGGAAATTCTCTAATTTCATGAGATATACCCAATGATCTTCTTGTAGTAAAAGGAAATTGTCTTATAATATACAATTCCAAAATGGGAAATGTCAATTAGAAAATAGCACCTTGGTTAAACTTAAGTAGGGGTGGCAATGGAACCGACCTTGATGGGTAGACCTGACCTCGGGTCCAGGTGTGGGTCCAAATTTGAGACCCGAATACTATTTGGGTATAGGTTCAACCGGACCGGACCCGTACCCATAGTCATAGGGGTATATAATGGCAATCGTGTGTTTTTAGGAGCGTCCTAGGTGTTCATATTGTCACAATATTAGTAATATTTACAATGATATTGGGAAAAAAAAAACTTCATAGTCATAGGGTATATGATGGTAAAAAAAAGGAAAATATATACACACACGAAAAAAGTAAATAAATAAGGATTTTTATGTATTATATATAGGCTAAAAAACTAACATTCTATGATTGAATAGAGGAGGTCCAAGTTTTGCATGCTCAGATTTAAGTGTTAAGAACTCCAAATCCAAACTTCTTTTCATAAATATTCATGTGGTGATTCCAAAGTGGATTTCAAAATTTAAGATTGGAAAAATCCTCGTAAGTAGGTCTTTTTCCTAATGAAGAAGACGTATAATATGTTTCCATGGGAGCTTGATACACGAACCCTAATTTAATAGTCATTATTATGATCATCCAAGCCTTATTTCAATCATCACACAAATAAAAGAATTGGAAATATTTTTTAATAGTCATTATTATGATCATCCAAGCCTTGTTTCAATCATCACACAAATAAGAGAATTGGAAATATTATATGCCATGCAAGCATTTTAGGACCCCAAAATTTACACTAATATCTCATGTTACTTGTGAAATTAAAAAAGTGTCCCTAATATTTCGTAGTTTACGATGGTGTCATTTTTTCCTTGCATCGTTATTTTTTTCTAGTAGCCTTGTTTCTTAATCGCGGTTTTTATTTTTATGGTTGAGAGATTGGTTTGGAACTTGAAATTCCAATTTGATTTTGTTCGTTACTCGGGTGGTTTAAAACGGTTTTCCAGAATTGGACGATTCAAATAAAGAATCGGCTAGACCATCCCAAATCCAGCCATAAAATGAAATTCGCCAACATCACGATTTGACGATTCTGTACAGTATGATGTCACTGAATCAAACACCTCATCATGTCGATGCAGAGTATGATGTCACTAAATCAAACAGCTCATCATATCGTTAGAATAAATTGTTTTTTGAATTTTTCAAAGGTAGTTTTGAATTTTTTGCAAAATTAAGTAAATTGTTTTTTGAAATTTTCAAGGGTAGTTTTGAATTTTTTTTTCGAAATTAATCAAACACGTGTCGTTAGAGTAAATTGTTTTTTGAATTTTTCAAGAGTGGTTTTGAATTTTTTTTTTTTCAAAATTAAGTAAATTGTTTTTTCAATTTTTTGAGGGTAGTTTTGAAATTTTTTTCAAAATTAAGTAAATTGTTTTTTGAATTGTTTGAGGGTAGTTTTGAAAATTTTTCAAAATTAATCAAACACGTCATAAATAATTGCCCACTAACCGACGTAACCTGACTATGCATACCTCTTAAGCAGTACACAATAAAAGATATGCACCTCAAGCATTTTATAGAAGTGAGTTGTACCTAAAATTTTCGATATGAGACAATTCTATGCAAACTTTGATCCATGTGTGCAAATTCTCCCACATGACCATCAATTTTTATGCATGGAAACTTTGCACTGCAAAGACACCAAGTGTTAATTCCCCAAAAAAAAAACCAAACGCCCTCAATCCAAATATATATGCAAGAGCATTGTATACTTGCTCAAATAGAAGACTCTTTGAAAAAATATATTTTGGGCGGTAAAATATATACAAGAGCACTGTTTGTTTTTTAATTTTTAAAATATACTTGCGACTCAAATATTGTTTAAAAAATAGACTAGCAATTTAAATTATATTTAAACTAAATACGTTTATGATAAAAACTATACAAGCAATTCAAAATTTACATGCAAGAGCCATCCTATTTTTTGAATCACATTTAGTGTAATATAATTAATAGTTATACTAATTACATTGATAACCAAATTTTATGTATTATTTATTAATATATTTATATTATAAATTATATAATGTATTATTTTATGTTATAGTTGTAAATTAGATTTTTAAATTTAATGATATTATAAATTTCAAATTTATTTTTATTTGTATAGTAAAATGATTATAAAAAATAAAACCAATAATTTCAATTTCAATGTATAATATTATAGTTAGTTAAGTTGTGATAATTTTGAATGAGTATAGAGAATTAATAAATATTTGATATGAATTTTTTTTTTTTAATTTTATAATATAAAATTATTTTCTAATATTTTTAAATTATTTTGATGTAATATTGTAATATTACATTATAGTGAAGAGGAATGATCCTGTGCGTTCTAGATACATGATTATATAGTGTATTGGAATATTTTTACCCATTCTCTCAAAAATGAAAAAAATTAAAAAAAAAAGAAAAAAAGAAAGTCTTTTGACTCCCCTCTCTCCTTTTCGGAACATTTCAAAGCGTTGTCAAGTTCAGTTATCCTTTCTTGTCTCGAGAAGTTCATGTAGCCTGCGTTGAAGCTCACTAGACGATACCCCACAAGACTGCTTACTTTCACCCAGGCGTAAACAGTCATCTACAACGATTTGTGAAGCCTCTCTTTGGTGGTTTTCTTCTTAGAGAAATATTCAGTGTCCAAGTTAAGCTGCAAAATTTCCAATTCGACTTCAAACTCTGCTTCAAGTTGATCCCTTTGCATGTGTTGAGTCATCTCATTTACTCTGACATAGTTAGGGAACTCAGCAGGCTGTGTAGCACAACTAGCCATTAGCTAGTTGTCCCATTGCGCGCTCTCTATATGAATCTCTCTTTCTCTCTCTAAATCTAACTCTCTCTCTCTTTGCTAGTAAAAAAACCCACAGCCTCTCTCTATTTATTGAAAGAAAGACCTATGTGATTTTTTGCAGGAGAAATATAATTTTTTTTATTTTTTTAATAATAATAACCTCTTATATTTTTGGCAACAAAATCACTTACAGATGGTCTTATTATAAACAATAGAAATTCCAAAATAAATAACACATCAATAAAATAAATCTCAACTACTTGATGTCATTCATACAATCTAATACTGTGCTTGAGAATATAAAATAAAAGAACTAACAAATAAAATAAAAGATGTCGGATATTACCTTAACCACACACACCCCACACCGAGTCACCACATCCAATGGCGCGGGATCTGTGGTCTAGCTTCAATCTCGAACCGGGATAGCTGATTTCGGCCAAACTAGGTAACCACCCTTTAAAATCTATACTAAACCTTAACCCCCAAAATTAACTTAGGTCTAGGGAGGAGAGAGAGTACCACTTAAAATTTGGAGAGAGAAAATTAAAGACAGAAAGATGAAGGAGTGAGAGTAGGGCGTGCCCCTCTAGTAGAGAGAGAGAGAGGTGAGAGAAAAAGAAGAGAGATTGTGTGTGTAGAGATTTGGGAAAAGCACCCCTATTTATAGTACATACTTAGGTTTAGGGTTTATTAGGATTTTCTCATAGTTTGCCTTTTTCATGAGATTGAATCTAGACCGTTGATCAAAGTAACTTGTGGGTTGAGAGATCTGAGCCTTCCATTCCATAGATGGGCCATCAACATTATGGAAGGTGCTTGAACCACTATCCCCCTTTCCTTAAACCATTTTTCCATCAATATACTTAAATAAAATAAATATCATGCATTCCATAAAATTACATGATTCATGTCACGTATTCCATAAGGATATGTCAAATATTATCAAATAAATAAATCCGAACAAATATAAATAAGATAAGATCAATATTTACTATCTATTCAAATTAACCATATCCCTTTAAAGTAAACTTGCTATAAAACAAATAAAGTCATGGTCAATATTTCCCTTCCAAGATTTGACCACATGCCACAAATCAAACTTACCTTAACTTAAAGTCTTGAAGACAAAGCAATTAAAGAGAATCCAAAAAGGTGGGGCGTGCTACCCCGTTGTGGCACATGTGGCCCCCACCCACATGCCACATTGTAGGCCCATGTGCATTTTGTGCCCTCATTGAATTTTATAAAAAAATATTAAAATTAAACTAAAACGAATTAATATATATTTGAATTTTTTATAACTTTGTAAAATCAATAACTGTATTTTTATACAACCAAAAAGTCATAATTAAAATATTGAGAGATTCATAAAAATTCAAATAATAAAACTAAAATCATTTCAATAATAAAATGAACACAATTAAGTTAATATGATGGGAAAATGATCCATATGGTTTTTAGGAATTCAATCTGTAATAATGGGGTACTTCACCTTCAACTGTGGACTACAGACCATACTAGCTTTTATCGAACCGATCCAGTATTTCCCATGACCTACAGTCCAAGCAGGGGCTTATTAGCGGGCCACCAAAGTTAGGTCGATAAATCAAGGGGTCGCAATCCCAATCTGTGGATTACAGGTTCCCCTCTAGAGAGGAGTCAAGGTCACCACGACCTGATGCAACCACACCTCTATGGTGCATAAGCGTATCTCTCGCACATGCAGACGCTTCACCCAAAGGTGGATATCTGGTTTTTTCGAACGATCTATCGATATGCATGTCGTGTGATGGAACATGGATGAGGTTTTGGCCCTCGTCTCAATAGGCCTACCATCACACACAAGGGTCATACAGTCCCTCGGCTATCTCATCTAGGCATAAGCTTCGACTTCCTCAAAGGCTAACTTAAAACCCTTCTCGGTTAATTCTTTATGCCTAGGTACTTTGGGTTTTTCAACCGACTGGCCTAGATCGATAAACACAGTCCGATATAAGCAAATATTATTCGCTTAGTATGGTTATCGAGGGACCACACTCCCACTGAATTTATGTTTCACTATAATAAAAGTATTTCAATATACACTCACAAGGCCTTTAAAGGCCACATAAACCCAATATCTCCCACTTGGCTTTTGAAGGTCTTGCATTCTCTCTTCATCACTTTCTCTTATCCCTATCTCTCTCACATGTCTTACAAAAACATTAGGGGCAACTCCCTTAGTCAAAGGGTATGCAATCATCAAAAATATGCAGATATGTAGCTGATCTCTATCTCTTTCAATCTCACCTCATTTCTCAGGTGATAAAAATAAGGCTTAATATGCTAAGAGTTCTTGTAAAACCGAGGCTCCTTAGAGACACAAATAGCCGCAATGTTATCCCAACAAATTCACACTGCCTCACAATGTACATGATGAAAGTTAAGTTGATTAAGAAGTTTCTTAATCCACACGGCCTTCTTGGCTGCTAGATAGCATGCCACATGCTCAGATTCCATGGTGGACAAGGCCACAATATCTTGTTTATTTGACTTCCAAGAAACTGCACCCCATCCAAGCATAAACACATACCCAGATGTAGACTTTACATCATCTGAATCCGTGAGATAGCTTGCATCTGAATATCTCTCTATTGTTATTTCAGTTCCCCCCTTATGTGTGAGCGCATAGTTCATGGTCCCTTTTAAATATCTGAGACTTCTTTTTACAGCTTTCTAATGCTCCTCTCCTGGATTACCTTGGAAGCGGCTCACCAGGCTCATGACGAAGGACAAGTCAGGCCTTGTTCCCGTCATGTCATAAATAAGGGACTCAACTACGCTGATGTATGGTACTCTCTCCATGGCTCTTATATCCATGTCTTTAGTAGAACACTTCTTATTACTAAGCTTCGTCTTTTTGTCAATTGGGGTAGACATGGGTTTACACATACTCATATCAAGCTTTTCCATAATCCTCTTATAGCAGGTTGCCTGGGAAAGTTAGATCATCTTATCTCTCTTGTTTCTTATTATCTTGATGCCCAACACATATGAAGCTTCTCCAAGATCCTTCATATTGAAGTGTTGTGCAAGGAAATTTTTCATCTATACCCACATCTAACGATATAAAGGCCACATCACTCCCACTGACCTTTTGATATATGCAATAATCCTCATTATTTGTGGAGAACCCTGCAAGAGCAAAGGTTTCCTAGAATTTTATATACCACAGTCGCGATGCTTGTGTCAGGCGATAAAGGGATTTATTTAATTTGCATATTAAATTTTCTTTCCCTTTTTTTTCAAATTCAGGTTGAGTCATGTAAATTTCTTCTTCTAAATCCCCATTTAGAAAGACTGTTTTGACATCCATTTGATGAACCTCAAAGTCAAAATGGGGTATTATAGCTATAAGGATTCAGATGGATGGAAATTTGGCAACAGGGGAAAATGTTTCATCATAATCTATCCTTTCTTTCTGGGTGAAACCCTTAGCAACTAGTCTAACTTTGTATTTTTCTATTTTCCCTTCAAAGTTCAACTTTTTTTTGAAAATCCACTTACAATCAATGGTCTTATGTTTGCAGGTAGGGGTACTAATTCCCATACATGGTTTTGGTTAATGGAAGCATACTCATCCTTCATGGCTTGTACCCAGAATTCTTTTTCAGGACAAGTTCATGGTCTCGAACTATATCCTTCTTTTTCCCTTCAAAGTTCAACTTTTTATTGAAAATCCACTTACAATCAATAGCCTTACGTTTTTCAGGTAGGGGTACTAATTCTCATACATGGTTTTGGTTAATGGAAGCATACTCATCATTCATGGCTTCTACCTATAATTCTTTTTCAGGACAGGCCAAGGCTTCATGGTGAGTTCTAGGTTCTGAATCTGGATCTTCTCCAACCTTATCAAAATGTTCTTCAAAATAGACAAAATGTTCTAGGTAAAGAGGTGGTCTACTGACTGGGTTACTTCGTCTTGGTTCAGGTAAATGTTCACTTTTTTAGAGAGTTCAGGAACAGGTTGAGTTAGTTTAGAAGTTTCAGGTTCATGGTCTCGAACTATATCCTTGTTTTTGCCTCCTCATAAAAGTTAGCTTGTTTTCTACTCACTCTTGCTTCAATGAACTCTTCCTCGAAGAAGTGAGCATTGCGACTTTCAATAACTGTACATGTTTCAAGGTTGTAGAATCAATACCCCTTACCATGATCTGGGTAACCAATGAAAATGGATTTGACAGTTTTGGGTTGCAATTTGGTTCTATTTCGATGTGGGATAAGGACATGGGCTGAGCAACCCTAAACTTTCAGGTGTTCACGGAAGGGAGTATAAACTGTGAAATTTCGTGAGGAGTAAGTGGGGTAGCTTTTGTGGGAGTCCGATTAAGGATGTAACATGCCATTAATACGGATTCTCCCTAAAACTCTAATGAGAGATTTGCATGCCCCATCATATTCCTTACCATTTCCACTAACGTCCTAGTTCTTCTCTCAACTACATCATTTTGTTCAGGAGTATAAGGCATGGTGTACTGATGGATAATCCCATTTTCAATACACAAGTCTTTGAAAAGGCCAGATGAATATTCCCCCCTTCTATCAGTTCTAAGGACTTTAATTTTCAGGCTGGTTTGGTTCTCTACCTAGGCCTGATATTCTTTTAGTTTTTCTAGGGCTTCTACTTTTGCATAAATAAGGTACACATGGCCATGTCACGAGTGGTCATCTATAAAAGAGATAAAATATCTTTTTCCACTTTTGGTGAAAATATCTTTTTCCACTTTTGGTGGTCACATTCATAGGTCCACATATGTCACTATAAATAATTTTCAATACGCTAGTAGCATTTTTTGCCGTGGTGGTATTTTTCCTTATTAGTTTTCCTTGCACACAAGACTCGCACACTTTCGATAAATCTCCCTTATAATTTTGAAGAATCTCGTCCCTTTTTAATCTTTCTATTCGTTTGATATTAATGTGTCCTAACCTCATATGTCATAGGGTAGCATCTAATTAATTAGGGGACGAGACATAAGCAACGTTCTCTTTTATTTCAATAGTAAATAGTTCGTCTACAAGTCGTCCAGTCATGATCACATCTTTTCCCTTCTTGACCACCACTTTCTCCACAATGAAAGTAGTTATGAATCCAGCCATAGACATTTTAGGAACCGAAACCAAGCACTTCCTCATATCAGAGAGCATAAAGTGCTTGCTTTCGGATCCAGGTGCTCACACTCTTCAATTTCAGTTCAAAATCTCTAATTCCAAGTACATCAGTCTTCTGATTTCCTCGTATATAAATATGATGTTGTCCTGGCCCCATGGAAGTGAAGGAACGATAACCTTCCTTGGTGTTTGTGACATGGGTTGTGGCCTTCGAGTTCAGACACCAAGAAGCTCCCTTGGGCTTAGCTAGCATGGACTCGAAAACCACACATGCCAATTCCTTGTTAGTTCCACTAGATTTGTTGAATCGATAACTATTGGCTATGCAGCCCACTTTCTTGCAAATAAACAAGTTCGAGTCTCTCTCTTTGCTCCCTTATTTCCAAAATCTCTTCTTTTGAAATATCTTTTATTCTCAAAAGTATTTCTTTCATTTTATTTCTTAAATTTAAAAGATGGTTGAGTTGAGATTTTACCATATGCACAGCATCCCTTGGGGTTTGCCTTAAACTCCTCATTTCTTCTTCAGATATGATGATCATGATGAGTTCCTCTAATTTTGGTGTCTTTCTTCTAGCAGAGATGGAAGATATGAAAGTCTCTCATGTATTAGGAAAATGATTCATTAAATGAATCACTTGCATAGATTCATTAGGCTTCATGCCTGTATCTTCCAAATCTCTTACTAGCACACGAAACACGTGCACATGATCAGCAAACTTTGTACCTTCTACCATTTCTAAATCATTGTACCTTCTCATAGCCATAGTTTGCTTCATGAGAGAGGGTTCAATATACGCCATTTCAAGTTTATCAAAAATCTCATTTGCAGTATAGATTGACTCGTACTCAGAAGCATACGAGTCAATCATGGTACATAAAAGAATGCGCTTGCATATCAAGTTCCTCCTCTTCCAATTGACGTATTCATCTTTGATTATTTGAGATGAGTCGTTAGTTGGACGACGAGGTCGGTCCTCAAAGAGCACCCCATATAAGTTTTCTTTATAGAGCACAAATTTGATTTTTCTTTTCCATGAAGCAAAGTTGGTCCCATCAAACCATTCGCTTTTCAGGATCTCAGAGATGAAGGTACGAGCAGCCATATATTTCTTTTCTCAAGCAAAAATAAGAAAAGACTCCTAATGACAATAAAGTAAAATTAGCTTTGATACAATCAAGTAAAACTAGCTTCAATCTCGAACCGGGATAGCTGATTTCGGCCAAACTAAGTAACCACCCCTTAAAATCTTTACTAAACCTTAACTTTCAAAATTAACTAAGGTATAGGGAGGAGAGAGAGTACCACCTAAAATTTGGAGAGAAAAATTAGAGAGAGAAATATAGAAGAGAGAGAGTGGGGCATGCCCCTCTAGTAGAGAGAGAGCAGAGAGGTTGTGTGTGTAGAGATTGGGGAAGAGCACCCCTATTCATAGATTATACTTAGGTTTAGGGTTTCTTAGGGTTTTCCTATAGTTTGCCTCTTTCATGAGATTGAATCTAGACCGTTGATCAAGGTGACTTGTGGGGTGAGAGATCTGAGTTATCCATTCCATAAATGGGCCATCAACATTATGGAAGGTGCTTGAACCATTATCCTTTTTTTCATAAACCATTTTTCCATCAATATATTTAAACAAAATAAATATCATGCATTCCATAAAATTACATGATCCATGTCACATATTCCATAAGGATATGTCAAATATTATCAAGTAAATAAATACTACCAAATATAAATAAGATAAGATCAATAT
>NW_006500356.1:2018965-2043680 GCF_000471905.2 Amborella trichopoda | reverse complement strand
TGATCCATATGTATTTTTAGGAATTCAATTGTAATAATGGGGTATTTCACCTTCAACTGTAGACAACAGACCACACTAGCTTTATCGAACTGAACCAGTGTTTCCCATTACCCACAGTCCAAGTAGGGCCTCATTGGCGGGTCACCAAAGCTAGGTCGATGAATGAAGGGGTTGCAATCCCAGTATGTGGATTACAGGTTCTCCCCTAGAGACGAGTCAAGGTCACCACGATCTGATGCAATCACAGCTCTATAGTGCATAGGGGTATCTCTTGCACATGCATACGCTTCACCCAAAGGTAGATATCTGGCTTTCCCAAACAATCTATTGATATGCATGCCGTGTGATGGAACATGGATGAGGTTTTAGCCCCCGTCTCAATAGACCTACCATCACACACAAGGGTCACACAGTCCCTCGGCTCTCTCATCTAGGTATAAGCTCCGACCTCATCAAAGGCTAACCCAAAGCCCTCCTCGGTTAATTCTTTATGCCCAGGTACTTTAGGTTTTTCAACCGATTGGCCTATATCGATAAGCACAGTCTGGTATAAGCAAACATTATTCACTTAGTATGGTTCTCGAGGGACCACACTTCCACTGAGTTTATACTATAATAAAAGTATTTCAATACACACTTATAAGGCCTGTAAAGGCCACATAAACCCAACATCCATCTTCACCTGTTTGTCATTTCTCAATCTCTCTCTTCCCAAACCATGAAGTGCACTCTCTCTCCGACAAAAAAAATAAAGCAATCCATAAATTTCAACTTTCTCTCACTAATAATGCAAACCCATGAATTCCACCTCTCTTACCAACAACAAGAAAAAATAAGAATTTAAGAATGCATCTCTCTCTCTAACAGCAACAACAAAAAAAACCATGTAATGAGTTCTTTTCCCTCTTATATTATTCACGAGTTCTTCTATCTTCTTGTTGCAATGGTTTTGTCCAGTTTCACTCTCTATCTTTTGCTGATGTTTTTATCTCTAAAACTGCATATTGTTTGTTTCTCTCAAAATATGAAATTGTGTCCGAGGATGTGTTTCTCTCTAACACTATAAACGGGTGTCTCTACTGCAAATGGGTTCCTCCCTCCGTAAATTCTTAGGAGAAAGTAAGAGTCAGATAGGAGAGACCTGATATTAAAAAGTAGGGTCAAAAAGGTTAAAAGTAATGGGATATTAGATTTTTAGATTTTGTAAATAGATTGTCCAAATTTAAATAGATTCTAACTGTTTATATCTAAAATGCACAACATCATTCCCCTATAGTTAATAATTATATAGACATCCAGACAAGAAAGCAATGTCTCAGTATTCACCTATTTTTACAAAATAATAAAAATACATAATGCACCACTCCTACTTTCTTTTTAGAAAATAAAAGAGAACTATTTTTAGACATTTATAGTTATTTTTGGAAAAGTTTTTGGAACAAAAATTGCCTCCTATCCAATACGGGCATGAGTGTAAACGATTCGGGTCACCGATTTGTTTTTCTTAACTTTGCCCTAGAGAACAAGCGGCTTGGAACTTGAAGTCCCAAAGATATACAACATGCTTATGCAAGAGCATATTGAATGTGTGATCCATTTGATCCAATTAGTTTTTTTATTTTATTTTTTGATTTTTTAGAAGATAAAAGTTAGGAGTTGGGGTTATTTTGGGTTCCTTTTTTTATTTAGGGGCAGTTGCTATCTTTTTTACTTGTAGAGAATTGAGTAGAATTAGAAATTTATTTTTTTGATAGATGAAGGGTCTATATAGCTTAGGGTTTGTTTTTTTTTAAGACCGAGTTATGTTTTAAAGTTTTTCTTTTATAAATATGTAAGTATTGGACCATAGAAGAGAAAAGAAGAGAAGATTTATTTTGGATCTTGGGAAAAGATTTTTTTATAGTGGCCTCCCTTACCAGCCATAATAGAATGTGTAAACTCTCTTATCTTTATTTTGATTTTTAGGTTTCCTTTTTTCTTTTTCGTTTTATTATTATTATTATTTAATCTTTTCTCCTTTTTGTTGCATAAATTGGTATTAGAGCTTTAAAAAATCCATCAATTAAAATTTCACTGTTACCAAAGCTGGCTCTTATGATCGAGGAAATATTGCCATAGATCATGGAGCTTGTGAATCAACAGATTAAAGTGTGCAAAAACATAAGGATTGGGGTTGGGGCATTAGTGGTTGCCTCAACATAATAACACATCAAAAAAAAAAAACAACGAGAGAGAGAACATAAATCAAGCCAGGGAAGAAGTTCGAGGTCAAATCTACGAAATTCAAGGGAAGATCATTGGAATTTGTGGAGAGATTGGCGAAACAAATCTGTACCAACAATTAAAAGTTCCTATCAATGAGAAGAAAGTACTTTCAATCTCATAGATCCAATACAAAATCTCACCCAATGTATAAATTGATATTCACCACATAATCTAGAAGTTCATCTTGTACGTAATTAACAAATTTTGAGGCAAGAAGCACGGCCTGAGGAAGTTCCACACGATATTCGTATCAAGCTTGATCTTCCCAAGTTTCATGAGGAGCTTAAAAGAGATATTTTGTGTCATAGAGTTCTATTCCAAGTTACACATCAAGTGTTCGATTAATTAGTTCACTGAAGAAGACAAAGTACTTAGGTGAATGATGGGATTCTATCGTTGACTATTCAAGCGGCCTTTAAGGGATGAGATGTGCAAACAAACTTGAGGTTGAGCTTCTCACAACTTTAGAAGAATGATGCAATTAGTTTTTTGTTTTTTCGTTTTTACTTTATTAACTTTTGGGAGATAAAAATTACATTTTATGGTTATTTTGGATTTTTAGTTTTATTTAAAGGTATTTGTATCTTTTTTAAGTTTCAAATAATTGAGGGGTAGATAAAAGGTTAGAATTTAATTTTAAGGTTAGGATTTACTATAGATTAGGGTTTTTTAGAGTGCAAGTTAGATTTTAAGGTTGTTTTTTTAAAAATATATATAACTATTGGACCATAAAAGAGAAAAGAAGAGAATAAAAAATTATTTTAGATCTTGGACCCCCAATATTTGAGATAAAGCTTGGATGATAATGATAACCTTAAAAAAATAATTTTTTGGCATGAACTCCCTTATTACTTTCATTGTTAGTTTTCTAATTTATTCGTTTTCCTCTTTCCCCTACATCACCTATGAATATATGAATAGACAATGTTTTTAAACTAAAAATTCAAATGTTTGTATTTAAAAATAATCATTGGGTGATTCTTATGTGAACTCCATGATTTTAGCTAAAAAAAACTTTATCTCAGGGAACAAGCCTACAGTGTACTCCTGCAGGAGCATCATTGAAAGGAGAAAAGGGCCCTTAAGTTTAATGCTCCTGTGGGAGCAATTGTACACTCGCTCCCTTTTGTCAAAAGCCTACTTGGGATGTTGTTTTTTCAAGAAATTTTAAGAACCATCTAAGAGTCGATGATTATTTTCAAGAGAAAAAAAAGTTTGAATTTTGAGTTTTTCACCACTTAGATCTCACCCTTTAAAAATTAGATGGTCTATTTGCAATGTTGGGACATTATTATTTCAAGTACATAAAGAGTAATTTGGAAATAGTTTTTATTACGATACTCTATTTATTGATTGGGAAAATTTAGATCCCCAAAATTTTGGATCCTAAAATTACTCCTAGATTGGGTTTGACCCAAGAGAGTAAATGGACAGTATACTCATATTGGAGTATGAAAACTTTTGGCTTCAATAAGATGTAAAACATTTCTTGGTTACAGGTGTTCCCATAGGAGCATACTGTGATATATTAGGTAAAACATATTTCTAATAGAAAAACATTTGTACCGTTAGTTTCCATTGTTTTAGATGGATCACCTACTTGCATCCATCTTTAAGATGGATGCTTTACCCTCTCTGAACCGCATATGTAGAAATGCAATCCAGCCCGCATGTAACAATTTTCCTATTTTATTTGAGGAATTGAATGTTCAAGCGCCCACATGAGCATACTATACACTATTTTTCATAAAAGGCGGATTGAAGCTGCACGTTCACTTGTTTTTAGCATGAAGGACGGGTTCGAAACTTCAAGTTTGGAATCACCTTACAACATCAGTGTGGAACCTCAGTCTCTTAGCCATAAAAGAAAACCTTGGTTTTAGAACTTCAAGTTTTGAACTGGAGTTATTTGGAAAAAATAAAAAATGCAAAATATAAAAAATGAGAATGTTTATTTTCATATTAGCCTAAATTTCCCCCAAAAAAGAAAAGAAAGCACGTAACTAAGTTGACCAACTTAGGGACCAAAGAAAACGAGAGAAAAACAAAAGAATCACATGTAAAAAATCACACTATAGGATTAGCGACAGAAAAAAACCTTAAATGCATGCTCAAGTGCATAGAGCCAGACTTCTCTACTCCCGTTGGCCAGAAATCTTCCCGTGCTCCTTTTTTAACCAAAAAACTACCGTGCTCCTTTTTTAACCAAAAAACTATTTGTCGAGAATTAAAAAATTCAAAAAAAATATTTTGTAAATTGACTAACATATAATAAATTTTTTAAAAAATTACATACATATCCGTTATAGTTTCCGTTATTACAGCTCTACCGAATAGTCTCTATTATTACCACCATGTCCGTTTTTTCATGTCAAAATGATTCTTTTTCAAGAAAATGATTTTAACTTTTTTTCAGTTGTTGAACAACCAAAAAATTTTAAATTTTCTGTTGTTGAATAATATAAAAATTTTAAATTTTCTGTTCTTCAAGAAGAGAAAGATGTTTTCTCTCTCTTGTGGCGTATTTTCTCTACCTCTTTGAAGTCCGATAAAATTGAAGGGGAACAACTAGTTTGAGCCCCTAAATTTAGCAGAAATCTAAGGGATTATGAGATTAGAAGATTAGGAGAAATCTTATGGCGTATTCTCTCTCTACCTCTTTGAAGTCATGGTTATCCGATAAAATCAGGGAACAGCTAGTTGAACCCTTAAATTTAGGAGAAATCTCAAGGATTATTAACTTACCCAAAGTCATGGTTATCCGATAAAATCAGGGAACAGCTAGTTGAACCCTTAAATTTAGGAGAAATCTCAAGGATTATTAACTTACCCAAAAAAAGACACTGGGTGAAGGGGAGAGAGTGAGTTTTAAAAAAAAAACCATTTTTACTGTAGAGAGAGAGGTAGGGAGGATACGCACACCCACAAGAGAGAAAAAAAATTTCGTTTCTTAAAATTTTAAATTTTCGATTATTTAAAAACCGAAAATACTTTGAATTCGGTTGTTCAACAACCGAAAAAGGGTACAATAGTATTTTTTAAAAATTTCTGTTTTGACATGAAAAAAACGAACACGGTGGTAATAACGGAAACTATTCGGTAGAGCTGTAATAGCGGAAACTATAACGGATATATATGTAATTTTCCCTAAATTCTTTTTCATCTTTATCAGCAAAAGAACATTAAAAATATTAAATCTAGACCCAACATTAATATTTATATCTCCAACATGTGAAATAACCAATTGCGGTAGAGCTGTAATAGCGGAAACTATAACGGATATATATGTAATTTTTTCTAAATTCTTTTTCATCTTTATCAGCAAAAGAACATTAAAAATATTAAATCTAGACCCAACATTAATATTTATATCTCCAACATGTGAAATAACCAATTGCTCACCATTGCAAACTATGATTGTATTTGTACCAGTATAAGGGCAAAGGTTGAGGCACCTATGCCCAAAACCATTATAAGTCTTGAGAATCAGCTATACTTATTGCAACAAGAGCCTGAGGAATGTCTTCTACTAGGTATGTATTATTGAATTGATATAAACACTTTAATGCAATATGTCAAAATTTTAATTGGGTCTCCTGTCATATGAGATGAGGCACCTATGCCCGAAACCATTCTAAGTCTTGAGAATCAGCTATAGTTACTGCAGCAAGAGCTTGAGGAATGTCTTCTACTTGGTATGTATGATTGAATTAATGCATACACTTTAATGCAATATGTCAAAATTTTCCACAAATTTGGCATTTTTTCTGGGGATGTTAACACAATAGCTACATCTGAAATCTTATTGGCAACCTTGCTAAGGAGATGCACCAACACCTCCTTGGTTTCTCTGGAGTACACCATGTCGTCCATTATTGTTCTGCCCTATTTGAACAAAACTCACGTCCCTGAGAGTTGAAAAATTATTGACCACCAAAGTTGCGTCTGCCTTTACCTCTATAATTCATGTTACATCTATTGGGTCCAAAGTTTCTTTGTTGTCTAACAAATGTCATATTCTGATTTGGACAAATATGTTCTTCAAGGGCTGGAGGCTAGTTTCTAATTTCATAGCTTTGAAGAAGAGGTATAGCATCATTACAAGAAGGAATCGAGGGCTTAAGCATCGTGGTAGTAAAACTCCCATAGTTTGGTCCAAGTCCAGTGAGAAGCCAAAATGTCTTATCTTCATCTAGTACCAGTTTGTCAAACAGTCATCATACAATCACAAATAATCTTGAATTGGCATATATATTTTGATTGAGTCGAATTCTCTTTCTTACAGAGTTGGAGTCCGTAGCTTGAAAATTACTTATGTAGTCATTTTTCAGGCATTTCCAAACTTTTGTAGAAGTCTTAAGGCCAACAACAAGGTCGGGACACTCTTTTGACAGTGTCCCTATGATGCAGGCTTTAAGAAACACGGCAGACTTTAGCCATGATTTGTTGTCTGGGTTTTTTATTCACTCTTATCTTCAAAAGAGGAAACCTTTTGACTTGGAGTAAGGCAATCAACATTATTAAACTGAAAATTTCTTGACTCTCAATCTAAGAGAGCATTTGGGTTCCTACAACAAATAGTTGTTTTGCATCAATTTAATTGACACAAAAGTTCCTACATTTGGAAGGATAGGATACTTGTTTGATGAGGATGAAGATTCCATTGAAGCAAAGTGATATTTTGATAAGAGAAGGTAAGAAACAATGGGTTTAGAGATTTGGTTGTATATGAGAGAGTGGATTAAGATGGGATGTGGAACTAAAGAAAAAGATGAAGGTTGCATAAAAATTATGAAGATGAAGATGGAAAAAAATTTCAAAAGATGAAGAACAAAAACTGAGATAGATAACAAAAATTATGGGATAACAAACAATTTAGGTAAGGGAAGTGGAATTGAGAAAAAAGATGATGGAAAAGTAAAAATTATGAAGATGGAACAAAGGATAGGAACTAGTTGAGAGAAGAAATAATGGCATTAACAAGTATGGGAGGGTTGACTTGCTTGAAGGTGGGACGTAATGACTAGCGAGGTCGATAGAGTTGATAACAACCGATGAGATGAAGGTTTGGTTGGCTGACCAATACGTGATGGAATATCGATACTAAAGCACCAATTATTGTACATAGGGAGAAATTTTTTTTGAAAAAGTAATTGTGCCCCTCTACAATTGTACTGATTTTTTTATTTTATATATATATATAATAATAATACAATGGCAAAAAATACAACTCAATCGTAATGTTACATTTGTAATATACGCTTTTCTATCTTGTTACACTCCTTAAGATGTTTTTGCATGTGTTGTGCATGATTGTCTTAAAAAGGAAATGACAATATTCCTACCCTCTGGCATTTTAAAAAAAGTAGGAGTGCTAGGCTTTGTTTCTATTAGAACCACCATGAAGTTGCGTAAAGCTTAATTTTGATAGAAACTTTTTAAGGAACCCTTGACCAGCCAGATTTGAAGGAGTTGTGAGAGACTATGAACAAATGATTGATGTTACTTTTAAAGAATAAAAGAGATGCATGCCTGAAATGGAAGCCACAGCGAAGGTTCACAGGGGCCGCAATGAACAAATGATTGATGTTACTTTTAAAGAATAAAAGAGATGCATGCCTGAAATGGAAGCCACAGCGAAGGTTCACAGGGGCCGCAATGACTGGGCAGGCCTTGTCTACAAATAAGTCCACCTGGGACCTCAGCTATTGCTCTGCATGCATGCATGTAGGGAGAGACAGAGGAGGGTGGTTTCTCGGTAGGCGAGACTGAGACTGTTTTATTGGGGAATAATAATATCTCGACCAGCCAAAATATCGGTATTAAATTGATTTTATTTTAAAAATTCGAAAAAAAAAAAATCAAGTAAAAAATACATATTTTAAAAAATAAGGTAATTTATGGAATCGCGGCTAAAACAATGGAGCGAAAAATCAGATATATAAAAGTAATATAATATAGAATTATGATTTGTAATCTGCCTATAAATATATTAAAGCCATTGAACAATAGTATAGTGTCACTGGAGTGAATCTAGTGATACTATATAATTTATTGTCTAAACTTTCAATAAATCTAACAACAATACTTACTCTATTATCACAACACAGAACGTCAAAGATTTATTAAGGCCATAAAATGAAACAACAACACTAATACTAAATTCAAAAACTAGATTAGCAAACAACAAGAAATGTAAAACAAGGCATAAGATTATTGTACAAAGAGAAAACAAAAAAGACCCACAGTATGGGATTGCAATTAACTAAAACAAAACACAACACACAAATATGTAAACTAGTGGTCCAGCAATTAACTAAAACAAAACACACCAATATGTAAATTAGTGGTCCATCCAAAATAGTATACTGTATAAACTAACGAAATAAAAAATAAAAAATAGCAATATGAAATTACTCAAACTACATATTTATATCGGTTCCATTAAAAAAATCTTGACTTTTTAAAGATCTTTTGAAAAACTCGTAGTTTTTAATGGATTTCAAAAAATTAAGACCTTTTGAAAAAAATCATGTTTACACGAAGACTTGCTAACTATGATTATACGTGAGCCTACTTCTCAGCCGTTTGCTTTGAATAGATGGCTACGTTTGCTCATGATATAATGCCATACCAAATACTATTTAAATTTTTAGTTTTTGTTTTTTAATAAAATTTGGGGCATCCCATCTTTTTAATGGGGCGTATCTAGAAACAATGAAAAAAAAAAGTTCTATAATCAAAACGCGTCAAATTTTTATGGATATTCTGGTGATTTTTTATCGAATGAAGTATATATTTTATCATGTGAGTCAGATATATCATGCCCCAAATTTTACTGCAGAATGATCTATAGAATAAAATTAAAAATAAAGTAGCTGGAGCAGTAAGAACAATATATGAGGATCATTAGCCAACTTGTGACATTGTGACTCAAGCCATCCCATCCATCTGCTCAGATCTGACGGCGAAGAGCAGGCGTCACCTATACCTTATATATGGGTGGGGTCACATATGTAAAGATTTCCCTTAGAAGGCAATCTAAAGACCTTGCTACAAGATGCATTATTTTCAGGATTTGAAATTCGTTTTTTTTTAATAGTCTATACATCTCGAGGTTAAGATGATCAATTAGAATATTTTCCAACTTCATAACACTATTTTCTACTAGATTTTGGAAGCCAACCTTATTTCTATAGCATAAAGTTGCAACCTTGTACAAGCCGAGGCTCTAAACAATCAAATTAGAGCTCACATCAAACATTTCACTAGAAGAAGTTGTTTTGATGCCCAAATATCCTCAAATTGATCATCTTGACAACAAGATGCAGGGACATGAGAAAAAAATGGATCTCAAGTTTCGAAAATAGTGCTTCTTTTAATGCATTTTTTAACTATCAATTTTCAAGATTTTCAAGTTTTCATAGATCTGGTCGATCAACACTATTTTTTAAGCTTTAAATTTTATAATTAAAGATAAAAATATATGTTAAGGATATCACAAAAATTTTCAATATTTTTTAGTATAAAAAATACTTGAAATATTTGTGATAGCCTGAAAATATAATTTTATCTTTAATATTTCCAGTATTGAAACCACATTTCTTAATACTATTTAAAAAAGCCTCGACCCTATACAAACCACACCCATATATATTTGAGTCGGATTGACATATGATCCGGGTGAATGGACCTAATCCAGCTGAGATAGTGGTTTTTTTTAAAAAATTGAATGCTAATATCCCACGCGTTAACATGTTTATTAGATGTAAGTGTTAAAAATACAAATGTTTCATGCGATGTTAAGATCTTATATTGAGAATTCTTTTTTGACAAGGATTTCATTGAGATTTTGTCGTATGCAAACATCATTGTCATGTGAAACTTAACACCCATGAGATACACGTAAAAAGTAAAATACAAGAATAGTCATGAATGTTGTCGTTCAAAAAAAGAAAAAAGAAAAGAAGAAAAAAAAAAAAAAAGATTCTCGTAAAATACCAATATCTCATAGAAAACATGCGATTGAGATGATAGTGTTCGAAACTACTAAACATTTGCAGGGAAAATATATTTTTTTGGGTAGTTCTTTGAGGTGAAAATATACCCCTATTTATGCGATTGAGATGATAGTGTTCGAAACTACTAAACATTTGCAGGGAAAATATATTTTTTTGGGTAGTTCTTTGAGGTGAAAATATACCCCTATTTTCTAGGCCAATGCCTCACCCTATTACTTTTTAAATTGCACTGCAGACTTCAATACTATTTTTTTATTTACTTATTCCTCAAATAAGAAAGTAAATTTTTTAAGATGAAAGTACACTCTCATGTATTTAAATAGGTACTCTCTCTAAAAGCTTAAATTTTAAATTTTAGAGAAAAAAAGTATCTCAAATTTCAAGTTTTTAGAGAGAAACTATATCAAAAATTTTATAAAGAAAAACTAACTTAAATTTCAAATTATTAGAGAGAAAATTTTCAAAAAAATTTAAGACTTGAGAGATTGAAGGAATGGGAAAGAATGTTATTTCATACAAGGGTATTTCCATCCCAAAAAAAACAAAAACTTTCTTATTTGAGGGTAGATTAAAAAACAGATACTATTAAGGTTAGTGGATTGGCCTATATATTATTAAGGATGGGCATGCCTATAAATTATCAGTACACCAGTACCTTACATCTCAAATTGGCGAGTCTCCTAAAACCTGCATTGGATTTGGCAGTAAGAAAAGCTTAAGAACTGCGCCCTTTGAAAGATTTCACCCCCTTATTTACCTACTATGACATGTTCTATGAGTGATTTTTTAAATTATTACAACGTAATTAATGGATTGCTAAATGGTGGGGAAAGGGGTTGAGGTCGTGGTGGTAGCACCCACAGCCTAGTTCACCACATTGTGGTTTTTATTTTTAATACTTTGAAAAAGCCAACTCCTAATCTACTTGAAAAAATGAGTAGGGTGTTGTCTTCCCCGTTGGCCCAAAAAAAAAAAACAGAAACTAAATAGTTCACATTTGTAGGTGCCGATAAATTACCTTCATATTAACATTAGGAGAAAAGGAGACATTTGAAAAGATAAATTTCCATAAAATTAATACATACAAAACAAATAAAAACTCTATTTCAAAGGAGAAGTACACAGTCATATTACCATTAGAAGAAAAGGAGACATTTGAAAAGATAAATTTCCATAAAATTAATATATACAAAACAAATAAAAACTTTATTTCAAATGAGAAGTACAAAAAGTGACCATTTACTTTTGGGAAGGGTTTCTATGCTTCTTCTACAACATAGAAGATACATGCTTCCCCCCATCCAGCCGTCCAATTTAGATCAAGTGAGCCACTAACTATTTGATCTAGATCTGACGCTTCAGGGTATTTTATTTACAAATTATATGAATATAAACATCTCAATGGGGAGCACCTAAAAAAATATTTAAAATAATTTTTTAATGAAAATATAATGATAAAAAAACCTTGAAATTTTCAAGGTATTTAGATCATTTTTAATTGATAATATTATATATATATATATATTTAACAGATGCGGGTTTAAAAGAGGAGCGGACGTCTTAATGTCGTGTCAAAATAGTTTGTAAATAAAAATAAAAATAAAATAGTGTAGAGATGTGATATTGTGATTGGGGCCATCTCAGCTGTCCATTCAGAATGGACTGTTGGATAGGGGAAAGCATGTAACTTTTATCCACCAAAGGAAACATAAAAAGCTTGTCTTTTATTTCTAGAACAAGGAGACTACAATCACTCATGTCCTTCAGATTTCAAATTGGGTGGTTGTGAGCACGTTATTTACCAAACTCCAAATTTCAAAAAAAACTTCTCGAACTTCATGTCATACCCCAAGTCATCCAATTTGACATCTAGTTAAAAAATAATCGTGATCTCCTTGTATGAAAAATAAATGGTATAATCAACTAAGTTAACAATGGGAAAAGATGTTACATGACCCACATAAGGATTCGTGTTTCTGGTTGTTCCTGGTTTTGTGCGTCTAGAACGCGGCAGCAAAAATCCACGAAAAAAGCATGGAGAAACATGCATCTAAAAAGGAAAGAATATTCAACGTTGAAAAATAGGTATCCTCCAAAGACGGGGTGGAAAGTTGATTTTCTTTTCCAAGAAAAAGAAAGGAAAAACTAAAAGGGCAGTCCTCTATGTTCAAGTCGAAGGGATGGTGATGGCTCAGAGACCTTGGACTCCTTCAGATTTCTGAATTCCATCACCTTGTCAAAACCTAGAAAATTTCTCGGAATTTCCGTGTCTCTGTTTTCATTTTCAACAACCTTCAGCTCTTGGAAAAAAAACTTCAGTTCTTTTATTCCCAAAAAAACAATAAGTCCCCTCTCTCTCTCTCTCATTTTCAAATTTTTTTTTTTTTAATGATAACCAAGATTCGTACAATCAAGAGAAGGATCTAACCACCAAAGAACATTGGTGTACACCACCCTTAGTAAGAGAATGAGCTTCGAAATTAGCCTCTCTAAAGCAATAAAAAAGCTCAAAAGAGTCGCAAAAAAAAAAAAATGAAAAATTTCATCAAACATGGATGTCAATCTGCATGCCGGCTTCATCTATCCTTTAACCCATGCTATCACATTTTTTAAGTCGCCCTCAATAAGTGTGAAAATAATTGCAATCCTTTCGATAGACCTCTTGTCTCTGCTTCATTCACAGAATCACAGTTGAGATGTCAATTGGACCCAAAAACATCAATAAAATGTTCCCTCCATTATCGTAAATAACTCCACCAAAACCAGCAGGACCGGCATTCCCGATGCCATCAAAATTAAGTTTAAGGCATCCCTGTGGTGGTGGAATCCATGTTGCTTGTGTACTACTGAATCGATTATGAAGATTTGCAACTTCAAAGGGATTTTGAATAATCTGATTTTCTAGGAATGAAGGTGCAATCCTTATTTGTGAGAAAGCCCATCAGGACGTTTGTTTTCAATGAATGGATATCTATGCTTTTACCCCCACACACTCTTTTTTTATACTCCTTCCAAATATTCCACATCACCAAAGAGATCTCCATAACATTGTTCCAACTTTTTTTAATCCTGGGTTCATCCATTGCTGTAACACAGTTGGCATTGATTGAAGAATAACGATCCGTAATTTGATGAGTTGTCTGTATCAACTCCAAATCTCCTGTGAATGAGAGCAATGAAGTAGGATATTGTCTGCATATTCATTACCCCTAAGTATAGTTGGCAAACATTTGGTAAGATGAAGCTTCTCTTCCTTAGATTATCCACAGGCGGTAATTTTTTTTGGCTTGCTACTCAAATAAATAATTGAACCTCCATAGGGACATGAAGGTTCCATATTTCCATATTGCTACTAAGTTTGGGTCAATGATTATATGCCTCTTCTCATAAAGAAATCTGTAAACAGATTTTGATCGAGAAGTCACCCTCAGAATTCAACTCCCTAATAATAGAATCCTCTTTATTTGGAGCATAAAAAACATTCTACAACACTTTCAATAGCTTCTGATATTCTTGAAAAAAAGCTATCGAAAACCCTCCTGTCCTGCAAGTAATAGACCACACATTGTTAGTAGAAAAAAGCCCTCTCAAATCCTCCATAGAGGCCAGAGGGTCGAGGGCTTTAGCAAGACCTCAGCGAAAGAATACCAAAGGCGAGTGTTACCCAACCATTTGTCAAACCAAAATCGGTCTTTTAGCTGAGAACTTCACATCATAGGCCTTTTAGTTGCGAACGATAACGGCACCGCCTTTTAGTTATCAGACTAATATTCATTAGCTTCAACCTTTTGATCCCCAAACCACCATCAATCATTGATTCACAAATTCTTGCCCATTTTACTACATTAGATTAACCCTTTGTCAACCATTGAAGTAAGCATCACGCTAAAACACTTAGCCAAAAGTGTGTAGAGATAAGGCGGTCACCTTGTTGAATACCTTTGGAGGCCGGCAAATAACCACTGGCCTTCCTATTAGATAAGATATAAAAATGAGTTGATGAAAGGTAACCATGAATCCACAGTATTCATTTGGATCTAAAACCTATTTTTTCCATGATACCATGGAGGATTTGTCAGTCCACTTTGTCATATGCTTTCTCAAATTCAATCTTACAAATTAGACATGGTTTTTGGTCTTTGATCCTAGCATGAATGTATTTCTGAACAATTAAGATGTTATCCATAATCTATCTTTCAAAAAAGCAAGTTGTGGACCATCAACAGCAAAGGGAAGGACTTCTCTTAATCTGTTTACAGAGACTTCAGCAATAATCTTATACAAACTCCCCAAAAGATTAATAGGCCTTATATCTAACATCCTCAATCAGATTCTTTTTAGGAATTAAAGCAACAAAAGTAGAATTCATTGATGTACAAATTTTACCTTTACTGTGGAATTCATTCGTCATAAGCATCAAATCTTTTTGTAGCATGTCCCAAAACCTCTGAAAAAAATTCTAGAGGGAAACCAAGCGACTTATCTCTCCTTAATCCAAACATTGCTCCTTTGAACTCACCCATTTCAAACTTACGCTCCAACCAAAGAGCCTTATCAGCTGGCAGTTCATCAAATATCATTGAATCTATCCTTAAAAATTGTCACTTTTTAGCTTTGAAAGCTTCTTTTAAAGTGATCGATCATTGATTTTTCAATACTATCAGGCTCAAAGGTCTCCACACTATCTACTTTGATTTTTTGGATTGAATTCCCTCTTTTCTTGGAATTGGTTATTGTGTGCAAAAATTTAGTAATTCGATCACCTTCTTTGAGTCACTTGACTCTTAATTTTTGGTCTCCACTGCACTTTTTCTAAATTCAATAAAGGATACGGTTTCTATGAGCCCATGCAGAAATGAGTCACCTTTTAAAAATCTATTTTTGAGATGGATTTTTGGACCTAATTTTATGGACATGTAATCTCTAACATGGAGATTATAAATATGAAAAAATAAATAAATTTTCAAAAATAAAAATAATGATTCTATTAAGAAAACATATGGACCATTAGTTTCAATTGGTTTTAAATGAACCACCTATTTACATTCATCTTTAAGATGAATGCTTTGTACCTTGGGACCGCATATTGTAGAAATACAGTCGAGCCCGCATGAAACAATTTTCCTTCACTAAATCTCTAACAATTTTCTTTTTTCACAAAAAAAAAAAACAATCCTCTCTCTCTCCCTTAATTTCAGTTATTTTGTTCACAACAATACTAGTCTCAATTTCAGTTCTTTTATTCACAATAAAACAAACAAGCCTCGATAGTCCTCTCTCTCTCTCTCTCTCTCTCTCTCAACCTTGCTGGAGCTTGCGCCTTTACGCTTCCTACAAACTGCTTAAAGTTCCTTTGATTTCGTGAAGCACACAAAATCGAAATTCGATCATACACCGCATCAGATTAAGAGCCACCCTCCAAAACCAGTTAATAATAATAAAACAAAAAAAGAAGATATTGGGCTGGAATCCCATCAAAAATTTCTACACTCTTTGTTTCCCAAATCTCTAGAATTAGACCTCCAACTACAATGGCAAAAACAACTTTTCTCTTAAAAGGTCCTTTACTAAACTCCAAGTTTTAAAAAGCTTTTCCAATTTGAAATTAAAAAGTCCTTTCCTAAACTCCAAGTTCTAAAAAGCTTTTTTAATTTCAAATCTAATACTTACGAGTAATTATAATTTCTTTACATAAAAAATAAAAAAAATATAAAATTAGATCATTCATCTTTAATACAAAGTATACAAGGTTGAAAAGTGAGTGAAGTTCTTGGTGGCTCATTATTTGAAAAACGATTCCCATCGTTTTACAAGGTCAACGCCTTGGGCCACTATTCAATCAACACATAAAGTGCAGCAGCAAGAACCCACAAAAAACCATGGAGAAACAATGCCTTTTTCTTTCTACAGTTTCTTGTCTGTCACTGTCTATTCAACATTGAAAAATTGGTATCCTCCAAAGAGAAATTGAAAAGTTTATTTTCTTTTCCAAGCAAAGGAAGGGAAAACAGAAGAGGCAGTCCTCTATGTTCAAAGTTAAAGGGATCCAACAATGGTGATGGCTCCCTTGGACTCGTATCGATTTCTGAATTCCACCACCTTGTCAAAAGCTAGAAAATTATTCGGAATTTCCGTGTCTATATTTTCATTTTCAACAACCTTTCTGCTCTTGGAAAAGAAAATTCAGTTCTTTTATTCCCGACAACACAAACAAGTCTCCAAAGTCGCAAGAAAACAAACAAGTCGCCATGGTCCAATCTCTCGC
Organism: Amborella trichopoda; assembly: GCF_000471905.2. The sequence goes on along the minus strand of NW_006500356.1, from coordinate 2,027,129 downwards.
TCTCTCTCTAAACACTACTAGGGCTTGCGGTTCACGCTTCCTGCGAACTGACTTCGTCAAGTACACAATATCGAAATTCCATCATACCCCACATCAGAATAAGAGCCTCCATCCAAAACCAGTCAATAATAATAATAATAATAAATAACATTTCCTTTCATATATTGGGCTTGAATCCCATCAAAAATTTCTACACTTGCTTTTTGTTTCCCAAATCTCCAGAATTAGACCTCCAACTACAATTATAAAACAACTACCAAATAAATAAATAAATAACCTGCTCTACAGCTGCTTCTACTTACATCAAATCAAATAATGGATTCTCTCCCCACCAGTTCGGAGAGAGACAAGATTGTATGCCCCTCCTCTCAGAGAGAGAGAGAGAGAGCTTCAATTGGCACTGCACAGTGGACTGCCAATGTTGTTGCTCTCTTTCAAAACAGAGCACGCCCTCGGGCTAGCAATGGAAGATGTCAAGAAGGATGTCTTGGGGCACGAGCAACTTCTAGGAGAGAGGTTGACTTGCTCTAACGCTCTCCATTGAAGCTCAGATGGATAGTCCCTAACACAACCAATGCGAGGTCCCACACCAGTTGTCCATTTACATGAAAGCTGCTTCCCCAATTGATAAGATTGCATCCCCTTCTTGGAGTTTATCCTCTTAAGTATTGATGCCTCTGGTATTCTTGTTTCTTCCCCACCTTCTTCCTCCCTTGAGTGCAACTTCTTATTACTGAAATTTACCTTGTTATCTTCTTCTTCTTCACCCTTCAAGAAACTGCTAATGCGGTTTAAGGCTCCAAAAGATTCGCCCCTTTGGGGAATAGACAAATTGTTTGAATCTTTTGCTATGTCTGATTCTGAGGCCACACTTCTGAGGGATGCATTTCCACCTTGTTTGCTCTGTGCATCATCCTCATCAACTGATCTCAACTGTAAAATTCGAAGGAAGGGGGATTGATTAAATGATATATAATTTGGGGGCAAAATCAAGGTAGAAAGTAAATATGAGATGATGGAAAGGAGACTCTGTACCTTAACTCCAGTGAGATCCACTTTGTTCTCCTTGAGAAAGCTCAAAAATTCCTGAAAGTTTTCTTCAGTTGGGCGGTAATGGCCGCTATATGGCCACACAACCTGAACATACAGGCAAAATCAAAGACCTTCTTAGAACCCAAACAATAAGATTTATTGTTGATGTGCCATAATTTGATATTTGATAAGGTGAAAAGGGATTTTAGTAGAGTTTTACCTTAAGGCATCCCTTTTCAACAACCAGCCTTCCTGCTGCGGATGTGGCTCCCCCAGATAGAAAGCTTGAATGCTGAAACATGCCTTTTTGTTTCTGCATGCCGAATCCAGACCATAGTCAGACAACCAGTTCTCAACAATTACTTGGGAGAATTAAATCTTTGGAATCTATAATTTTCAGAAAAACAGCAAAAGCCCAATAGACTGGCTTATTAAAAGATCTTGGGAGCCTTCAAAAATTTCTCAAAATGCAAAATTTCTTGACATTATTGGAAAATACTGCCAAAAATCAAATTTTTGCTTTGATCACTTAGAAATCTGAAGTTTCTTGACAATTTTGGAAGAAATTGTCAAAATAATAAATTATATTGAAGTTTCATCCCATTTATTATTTGATTTCTCAATGCAATATTACTTCAAATTCCATGCATTTTTTGGTCAACAAACTCAGCAGAGAATCATACCTGGCCCACGTATAAAGCCTTTGATGTGCTGAGCACAAAAATCCACTTAGAATCTTTTGGTCCTTCAGAAGTGTCAAGAAGCTCTCCATTTTTCTTGTACACAAACTTCCCATCCTTCACAATCACTTCATATGCTTCCCTCTCTTTCTGCAAGGAAATCACATAAAAACTTCAGTCAAAATAGGCCACAAAACTCTTTTTCCTCTCAATTTCCTGACCACTTGATAACTAAATTCATAGCAAGAAATTGTTAGGACCCAATTGAACCATGAGAATAGAAAAGGCGAATGACAGTCTAATTCAAACTAGTGGGGTTGCTAAGCACAACTAGAGTTTCTTGGGGGTCCAAAAAGACCTACCGGACCAAGATACTTGATACACTGTTGTTGCAGCTTTGATCTAGGGCATCGCTCAAGGTTCACCTCTCGTCCCTCACCCACATCCAACCTGCAAATCTTGGAAATCTTAGTCTATAAAAAGCAGGCATTAGAGTTTTCTGATTGCTTATTTTTGGATCCTTGTTAGAGCAAGAGATGAAAATATACGGTGCGATGTACAAGCTTACCAGTAGAAGTATGGCTGTCTACTCTCACAATCGAACCATGTGTCATAATAGAAATGCAGATTATGTCCATAACGATGGCGTGGATCAATCTATAGCCACAATAAATAATGAAATCAGTTAGAAAACAATAAAAACACAGATCGAGACAAACAAAAGCCACTCCTCTGTCAAAATTTCCAAGGTGGATTTTGGTAACATACTGCTTCAAGCCAATGCTGCAAAGCAAGTTTTTGAGCCTTTTCATCTTTCGATAAGCCCTTCCCAACCTGCAATTGAAACAGTGAGTCTTACTTTTAAAAGGAAAAAAAAGTTAAAAGCTAGTCTAAAGAAAATCAGAATGAGAAAAAATGGTGCACACAATTTACATTGTGGACGATGTGAGCCACAATGTACCTTTGCAGCCCTAATTCTGGCCCTGGACCATTTTGAAACCGCAGATTCAGACTTCCCAATATCAAAGAAAGACACCGAACTCCTTTTAAGTGCTGCAAATTCCAAAGCCTTCCACCTACAACAAGGAAAGAAAATACACCATTTAAGACATAGAAATCTAAGAGGAACAGAAACAAAAAAAAAAAGAAGAAAGCTTAAGATTGCAAAGAGACATACCAGAGCTCTTCAGCTACAACTGCACAATCTGCAAGGTTCCTCCTTGTCCGATAACTCTTGTAGACTTTCTGCAGCTTAACTGCAGCTTCATGCTTAGAACCACTCTTCTCGGCCAAGCTGTTTGATCTCAAAAAAACAGACCTAGTTTCCTTGCTTTTAGGATTAACATGTCCATTAGTATCCGAGTCTGAATCAGGGCTCTTGATAGAAATAGTGGTTTCCATTTCAAAGGGATTCATTGGATCCCTCTTCTTAAAACTCACAGATCCCTCAATTACGAGCCGACCACTGGAACGGCCGAAGGATTTCAGAATGGAGTCTTCCGATGAATCCCGACCATTGAAACTTACAGACCTCATGGTGGTTTTCACATCAAGTCCATTAAAACTGATCGATCTAACAAACACGGTTTCATCTTTCGAAGCGTCATCGTTTGGGTCCTCTACGTCTGACCAAATTCCTGTGTATGTGGAAAAAGACATCCCCATTTTTCAGAGACCCAATATCTCACTGATAGATACGGTTTCTCTGCAATAGCATAAACATATGGAAGATGAGTCCCATGGACATTACAGGAACTGACCACGAATATTTATTCTATCCACAAGCTTACTCGTAATGGAAGAAAAGCACCTTAAACTTTTCTTTCCAAATGGAAACAGGGAAAAGGAGAGAAAGATAAGATTTTGATTATCTTTCCAAAGGCGAAATAATAATAATTAGTCGTCTATACACAACGGTGAAAGAAGAGAGAGAGAGAGAGATTCTATGTATACATAATGGTGGAAGAAGAAGAAGAAAAAAAAAGAGAAATAAAGTTTTCAGCTAAGAAGAAGAAGGAGAGTGAGACAGAGATCAATTAAAACTACAGAACAATCAAAGCCATAAAAAATGTCAGGCCCGAAATCTAAAACAAAATAAATCCTCCATGAACAGGCCTAACAAAGTCTCGAGAAATCACAGATCCCACCATGCATTTTAAAGAATCTAAAACCAACATTTGAATCTCACGCCTAAATCAAGAATGCGGAAAAATCTCCATTTTTTCAATTACACAAAAAAGCATTCATCAAACAAAACATATCGACATTTCCTATTCATAAAAAATTGAAAGGATTCATTCCATTTCAGGCAAAACATGGTTCAGTAAATAAAAAAAAAAAACGAGAAAGTAAATGACTTACTTTTCAGGAAATGCTGGAGTCCGAAGCGTGAGATGATACGAATTTGATGGAAATGGAGGAACACAATGCGGAGAGAGATGAAAAGAAAGGAGGGCAGGCGTTGATGAGAGAGAGAGACAAGGCCAAACGTTGAGGAGAGAGAGAGAGGAAATATTTGGAGCAGGGGGAAACGGGAAAACAGGGTGTCGTACTCGTACCCCGAAAAACCCCGTCAAAATTATTCCAAATACAATACTCGGAAATGAACCTTCTTCCCGAAGAAGTCGTCCCGTCGTAAACTGAGTTTTCTCAACTCAACAAACCATAACAACACCACGCCGCATCGCCATTTCTTCCCAATCAAACAAAAAATAAACCTTATCTCTCTTTCAGAATAGAATTATTTGAAAACCATACGAATCGTTGCAATACAGTGCTGCCGGCTCCATATATGTTGTAAACAAAAAAGCGAGCTTTGGCTAATAAATCTATCTCCACTCTCTCCTTATACACAACACAACACATCCCTCCCGATGAAATGATGGCATTGATTAGTGTTTTTATAGAGAATAGGGGATAAGGTGTCCCTCAAAATGGAACCCACCTCCGTCCCAAAAGTCTCTACACGAGTTTTGGCCAAGACCACATAACCCTACATCTTCAAAGTCCCCAAAACTTCCGAAGAAAGACTGATGACCTTCAATGAAGTTTACGATACACCAACCTGTGTAGCACACAGCCCGAGTATTGAATAGTTGTCATATTTAAATAGGATTGTGTTAGGGTATACATACATAAATGTACTTAACATTTTTAAATATTTAATACCTTTACCAGTAACTTTTTATCAAGGGATATTATAGCTAACTAATCAATGTCAATACAGAAATTCATAATAATAACAAGATTATTTATTAATTATAGTGGAGGATCGTATTATCGAGATGGGGTGTAACATCACTCATGTGATTAAATTTTTATGGGAAAAGTTTATATGAGTTTGCAACCTTAAAATGTAGAATCAGATGTACTTAAAAAATCTATCGAAAATATTGTTTTAACTTTGAAAAACCCCTCTAATCGATCATCTCGACATTGAGATGTATGAATATGAAAATAAAAAGTTTTTGAGTCCCGAAAATAGTGCATCTTGCAATACATTATCTAGATCGTCCTTTTTTTATAACAAAATTACATGTTATAATAAATTTTTAAGGTGCCCCATAATTGGATTGTTTAAGGTTTCATCCTTATTATATTTATAGTTATAATTATTTATATATATACACTTAATGTATTTATGAAATATATTTAAGCGATTGTCTATAAAAAAAAGCCATTTACGTTTTGTACAAGGAGGACACAATCATTATTGTCCTTTAAATTTCGATTGTCCCTTAGATTTCAAAATAGGTGGTTATAAGAGTGTTATTATAGACATAAAATTTCAAAAAAACATTCTCAAACTTCGTCACTCACTTCAAACAATCCAGTTTGACATCGAATGAATAAGAATAGTTGTGACCTCCTTATACAAAAAGTAAAAAAATATTGTCTTGTACAAGCTGGATCGCATGAGAGTCCAAAAAATATAAAGCGTCCATTTGAACAATGGATTGTAAGTAGGCGTTCCATCCTAAATTTTTCGCAACCATAATATTAAAGCGGAGATGGTCGATTTAAAAGTATTTCACCAGTTGAATTGCAATTTTTGATGAGGTGAGGCTTTACTTACTTAATTTGATGATGCTGACAGGCCTCAAGTATCGTCGATCTTTACTATCTTTGCCCCTTACACCGTACACAACCTGTACATGATCTACCTTCCCATGAGTGCCTGTCGCCCCGGTATTTTCCTTTTGTCTTTCACTTGAACAATCTCCAGTAAATATTAGGGGTTTGTACGAAGGTTGACTATGTGCCGTTGATCGGTTTTCTAAAGATTTAAATAAGTGATGAGTTGGACCTATAATAAATAAACGGAAGAAGTGGGGCTTGTCGGAACCATGTCAAGGGAGCTCCTCATCTTTTCCTTGCGCACCAAGCTCACCTATTCTACCCTACTTAATCCTCCGCAAAATTATTTAATTTATTTAAGGAAAAAGTTTATGTAAGGATGCAACAAGTACGGATACCCCTAAAAAATCTTTCGAAAAAGGTAGTTTCATTATTGAAAACCCTTTATGGATCATATCGACATCGAGATGTATGACTATAAAACATACAAAAATTTTAGGTCTCAAAAATAGTGCGGTTTACAATATATTATCTACACCATTTATTTTTAAGATTTTCATATGTTTATAGATCTACTTGATTTTAATTATTTTTGAAATTTAAAATTTTATAATTAGATATAAAAATAAATTTTAAAATAATCCTAATAACATTTTACATCAAAATTATATATCATGATAAAATTTGAAAGGCACCATACCTCTACACCTACTTAGGCATCCGTATGGAAAATGCACCTTTCATTAAAAAGATGCGACAAAGTTTGACATTGCTGTATTATTTAACATAACCCTCCTCTTTTATTCGAGCTTGAGATCAACAAAACCCGCTTGAGAGCGACTATAGTAAAAAAATAATATAAATAAATAAATAAATAAATATAGAGAAGATGCGGATTGATAATGGTGGTATTATTCTTTGTAATTGCGGCTTGGGTAAAAGGTCAAAAGTTTAGATAATGTTGAAGATGTCGAAAGCTTCACGCGTACGTAATTGTTTTACATTCACTAGGTCAAAGTGATCAGGGTAACGAAGTTATTGGTGTAATTAATGAGAGGGGACGGTCGACTCCCCTCAAACGGTGAAGAAAAAGAGGGAGAGGTCGATAGAAGACGTGGATAGAGAAATTGTGGGTCTCCACATTACACCAAGAAAATGAAGCTTTGAGAAATAACGATCCGGATCGAAATTAAGTAGATCGAGGTATGTGAGTTGGTGATAGGGATTTATTACATTAGATCAAATTTGGTGAATGGATGATATGGATGTATAACTTATTCCAATCATCCAAATCCCATTCGTTTATTATTGTTATTTTCCCCAGTTTGATATTGTGTTCAGCTGGGTCAACCCAGGCCCAACCAGGTTCCCTGGAATCCGTCACTAGCAATGGCTGGGTAAGGTGGTAAAGCCAAGAACTTAAAAATAAAAAATAAAAATTAAAAAATTAAAAAAAAGAAAGAAAGAGAAATTTGTTTGTAATAGGTTTATAATGTTTTTATTGTTTTGAAAAAGATTGTGAAGTATTTTGGATTATTTTTAAAATATCCCCGAGTACAGATTGAAATTTCAAAATCCTTTTTTCACTACTTTTTAAATCTCATTTGGATATATGTTGTTTAATTATACTTTAAACATATTTTTGATAATTTTTTAGAGTTCTTGATAATTTTTTTAGAACTTTTTAACCTTTTTAGCAAGGCCGTATAGCCGAACCGATTCTGATTTACCGGTACCCAGCCACTCCCAAGTCATATTTTATAAAAGTTGGTTGTTGTCATTTTCCCAATGGAAAAGTATTTGGTGAGTCAGCCAACTCATTATATGGTCTCCGTACAAAATACATCTCAAAGATATATTTTGGATCTCAAATTTTAGAGTTCAATAATCTAAACCACGGCAATGATCTAAATCTAAAAATTTCTCATTCAAAAAATATAAATAGCAATTTTTGAATTCCTCTTTTCAAAGTTCATTTTAACCGATGGTTTAAAAAGTGGATCGGTGATCCGGATCGAGCATCTCAAAAACATATCTTGATCGACAAATCGGCGATCTGGATCAGGAATCGACTGAATCAGTCAAATTAGAGCTTCAAAAAAATCCCAAAAATTTATTAAAATTCATTATAAATGTTATTTTTTAGGAATCCAATAAGAAATGAAGGTACTACATTATTAACTTTCATTTTTTCATCAATTTGTGAATATTGAGATGCTCTTTCCCTGTATAAACTTAAGTATTAAATTTGCATCATATAAAAGAAAAATCATAGAATTATCAAGGATAAAATATATAATTATACATGGACTATAATAAAGAGTTGACTAAATCAATGAAAGAATGGCCATTAAAATCTCATTTTGGCGAAAAAC
>NW_006500356.1:1995789-2013537 GCF_000471905.2 Amborella trichopoda | reverse complement strand
AGTTAATTAACTTATTTACTTTACGTTATCGTTACTTTAAGGTTAAAGTTAACGTTACGTTACGTAGTCGGTCGGTACGTACGTACTTCTAATATATATATATATATATATATATATATATACCGTTTAGAAGTATAAAACATCTATCTTAAAAATAGATACAAATATATGGTCCATCTAAAAACAATTGAAACTAACGATTTAAATGTTGTATTAATAGAAATATTATTTCTAATTTTTATAATTTATTTATTTTTTAATATTCATGATCTCTATATTAAAGATTACATATCTTTAAAAACTAAATCCAAAAATCTATATAAAAAATAGATTTATTAAAGGACCCGCATTTCTACATGTGCGGGCTTGGCCTGCATGCTAACCGCGTACCTTATTTAATGCAAAGGTGTACCCTCGAAAGCGCATGTGTTGAGGCGGCAGCACAGATTAGGACTTTTCACAAGAAATGCAGTTGCACTGATTATGAATTCTCACAAAAAATATGGCTTTTCATAGGAAAGTGACTTCGTACCCTCATCTCTCCTAGAAAGATTTCCCTTGAACCAAACATGCCTTTACTAAGGATCTTGACTAGACTATGTTACATTTGGGGTTTGAGTTTGTATCCTGACTAGACTATGTTATATTTGGGGTTTGAGTTTGGTTTTATGTTACGTTTGGGGTTTGAGTTTGGTTTTCAACAAGATTGGTTGGAAGTAGTCCGAAAAAATTATAGGTGCTTATGGCATCATTGAGAGCATGGTATTTAATAGAGTAGATTGACGGATTGGGTTTCGCATAACGGATCTCAAATAATTAGAAAAAAACTATGACGATGATGATAAGTTTGGGTTTTAACTGAAGTATTTGAATTTCCAATAAATTTGGCTTTTAATGAACCTCGAAATCTAGACAAAAAAGTTGATATTAACGGTATGTTTGACAAGCCCATAATATTGGGATATTTTAGTATATTATAAGATTTAGATATTCTTTAAAACGCTATGTTCAAAGCCGCGTTTGATATAATTTAACTGAATAAAAAAAGATTCGAATATTACCCCAAAATCAATATCTTGCTGAGAATTGAATTTCAAAAGATTAGGCAATTGTGGCTTTTTTTCTCCATACTCTCATTTCTTAAGAGACCCGTCCTCTCACTCAGTAAAACTCTCTCTCTCTAGCTCTAGAATGGGTCTCTCAAATTCTATGGTTCCTCATCCTTTTCTTGGAATTTTCTCTAGGGTTGCCTTTCTTGTGATGGACCAATTGTTTTTTTTTTGGCATGAATGGTGTTCTATTTATATGAGTCTATAGTGTTTCGAGCTTGAGCGGCTCAAAATAAAAAAGGAAGAGGGTTAGTTCACTTCATCGTCTTCGCCTCTTCTTTTACTCATCAATATTATTACCTTTTTGGGGCCTTTTATGGTACAATAAAGGTTGATGGAAATGTACTGCTTTTGCTCCCATACCTATTCTTATCATTACCATATTTTCCATTGTTTTTTTAGACAAAAAAGAGCAAATGCTATTTGCCTGCCTTTTTGGGTTTTGAATTGGTGGGCAAAAAAAGAATTAGTAATGGAAGTTTTTCCACTTTCTCCCATTGGGTTTATAGAGAGAAGGATTTGTTTATTGGTATGAAACTTGTACTTGGGGTCAAACTATAGCGATGTCGCTGACTTCCTTTTGCAGTCCCTGTGCCATTCATGTTTTAACTCCAGAAATTGTGAGATCACAACTTGCTTTACACTCTTCCAAACAGTCAAATATTAAAATTCTAAAATGAAGGTAGAGAGCCAAACATGCTCAAAAAATATATATATCAAGATAATATGCGAATTCGATATATGAAAAACGGGTAGTGCCTTTATTCAGATTTTCAAAAATTTGAATACGCAACTTATGTTTTGTCAAATAGATCCTAAATATCGGGTTGACCTAATTGATCACAGTATCTGATATTTTCAAGATGTCATGAATAAGTAGGGGTGGCAATGGACCCGATTAGGTCTGGGATTAGATGGGTATACTTGAACTTGGATCCGGTTATGGTTCCAAATTTTGGAGTTCGAGTCTAGCCAGACCCGACCTGCACTTGTAATCATATGGTATATGATGGCAGTCATGTGTCCAAAGGCACGTATTAGTTGTTCATATTGCCGCAATATTGGAAATATTTATAATATTACGGGCAAAAAAAGAAGAAGCTCATAGTCATAGGGTACATGATGGTTGGAAAAGAGCAAAACAAAAAAAAAGTGCTCATAGTAATAGGGTGGTAATGGATTCGACCAGACCTAAGACTCGATGGGTTGACCTAGGACATGACGAATCTAAGTCAAAATTTTGAAACCAAATACTATTCCGGTTCTGGTCTAGATCTAACTGTACCCAACCCGTTGCCACCCCCAAAAATAGTACTACTAAAATAGGAGCCCTAAATATCTAGGGGCCTATTGTGTGGATCAACAAAAATTCAAGCCCAACTTGAATTTTGGGTGATTAAGAAGATCATATCTTACCAACGACCCTCTGTAACTTTCGTTGAGTTTCATTTATGAGATACTTGAATAATCCATGTCATAACCTCTCTTAGCGCTCCACTAAATTGTTTCTAAGGTTTAGATCATTCCCAACATCGGAGTGTTAATGTGGAATAGTCTCAAATTCCCAACATCACATCACATCACATCACGTTTGTTTTAAAAAAAAAACTATAGTTTTTGAAAGGTGAAATTTTATATGTTTATAAAGAGAAAAGTAGTGGGTTATTAGTTTCATAAATGCATAACTAAAAATTAGATTTAAATGTGAGAATTCCCTCTTGTATTGTATTCTTGGAACCAAATAAAATAAGCCCCATGTAGAACTGTGATGTGTGCATGTGTCTAACGATGCTTGAGACACACTTTGCACTTGATGCTTCGCATCAACATATAGGTTTTCTTTGCCATTGCACATGTGGGAATCGAACCACAATGTTCGGGCCAAAATATATTGTCGAACAATGGTGGTCGTTGTCAAACATCGCTTGAGTCTTGTGTCGAGTCACTTGACAGCATTTGAATTGTGTGTTGCCACTGTCGCAAAATTCATCCATGGCCGTGCTTCGCAATATTGAGATAGTCACGCATCATGTCGCCAGTATCGTATCATTGATACACATGCATTTTGTGTATGACCGTTCATCTCGAGCCGTTGTGGTTGTTGACGATTTAGTTACATAAACGGTTGTAATTCATGAATAGTTTTAAGGCTTTTGAATCAGTCAAGATGTTGTTGTTTTCAAATGTCTAAAATGAAGAGTCACAAGGAATCAAACAATCACAAACCATAACTTGAAAGGATGCTCTCTCTCTTTAGAAATATGTCCCGGAATTCGTTTTCAAAATATATTTTTTTATGAAGAAAGACTTAGAACTATTTTAAATGTGACGGAAAATAATGGAGGATGATTATAAATGCCAAGGGCACATCCTCAATGCTCTCACCAACCAACCCAATTTGTCATGCCTGTTTCAATGTCAGTGGTAAGAAAACTTTGGTACTTGCTGAAAACAAATATTCAAATGGAAGAATCATGTCACCAATGGTTTTTTATTTTTATTTTAAACTACTTAGATCTCAAACTTACTTAGAACAACTTGACACTCAATTAAACGCACGGGTTGGATTTTAAAGAGTATAGAATTGAATTAGATGAGTCATTCTAAGTAGGAACAATTATTCACAAGTTACCCTCATCATGTGGTGAGCATCAAAAGAAAATGAAATGCAGGAATGTTAGTGGTGATTTATGTCTTCAATGTTCTGTTCAAATTGAAGAAGGAAGTAGACTTTGTGAAAGAAAGTTGAAAAATTGGCATTTCAATAAAAGGCAAACCTTATAGAGCATAAGTGTTAAGGATAAAACTCGTAATAATATCAAACATTTCTTACTTAGCTTAAAACGGATCTATTTAAGGATTGAGCCCAATAAAGCAAATAAAGAATTGAAACTATCATGTATGTAGGAAACCCGAACAATATTTAAGGAAATCTTGACACCGAAAAAGCTATATAAAGCCTTAAAATGAAGAAAACATGGCCATCAAAGTGAAATTCGGTTGCTGTGATCACTAAATTTAATATGATAAAGAAAGTGAATGGTTGGTTGAAGGGAATTCAGTTAATTTGGGAACTCAAACCATTTCAAATATGCTTAATAAAGTTCCAATGAAAAAAAAAGTATAGTTATGGCAATGTTTTTCTACCATAGAGAATGTTTTATGAACCTGATATGAGATAGAATTTGGTGTAAGCTTGAGAGAGTTTGTTAGATGGTTGTTGGGTCTGATAAGATCATATTCAACAAAGAATGATATATTTGTTGGTAAGGAATGTAAGGTGTTCAGGCTTGATTTAATTTTTAAAATAAGGCATTCTTCTACGTATGCTATGAGTTCGTATAATACGTGGCATGCTAGAACATGATATTTGAGTTACACTTTTATAAAATCCATGATTAAATCAGGCCTAATCTTTGGATGTGGCGATTTATCAGATGAAAAATGTGTTGCCTCCATGCAAGCCAAAATAGCAAGAAAGCATCCTTTGGCAAAGATGAATATAGAATTATTAGGGACTATACAAAGTGATACTTGTGATTAAAAAAATTTACTTACACTAGTAATAAAATAATATTTTATCAGATTCTGATAATTTCTCTCATTATATTTATATGTATTTGCTACGGTATAAATATGCAACTCCTGAAAAACTCAAGGTCTATATAGGGATGTTAAAAATCAAATCCATACGAAAACTAGATCCTAAGAAGTGATAGAAGAGAAAGTATTTATCAAATGATTTTACAAGTTTTTATGAAAAGAATGAGATAATTAATCAAATGACTAGTTGTAGAATTTGTAATAATAGAAATATTGATGAGAGAGAGAGATCAACAAGACATACATAATTCAATAATGATGCCTACATCCACGTAGGATAAACCATTATTTCATTCATGCGGATTACTCTGATTTGTCAGAAATATATAGAGTAACAGTTTTTTTCTTTTAGGAAAAAATCTCATTACAAGTGTAATCCGACAAAAATAGGAAACTCAATGTCTTACAATTCACAAAATAGAAAAGACAATATTTTGCTACTAGCTGCCAACACTATTCCTTATACGCCTTAATAAAATGTCTTAATCGAAAGAAACAATAGAAATTTAACTGAAATTATTAACTAGTGTTCAAATTCTGGTTTACCTTTGAATCTATGGTCCGGAAGCTTGTTTTTAAAAAAAAATATCTCCATATCCTATATTTTTAAGTTTCTTATCTCCATACACCCGAGCATTAAAATATATCGTGGGCCATAAGAATCCCATGTTTTATATCTTCTAACCCCGTAACTAACTTTACGATCCTATTTCTACTCTCTCAGGCCCCTTCTCTCTCTCTCTTCGTGCTACCCCCGTCTCTCTCCCTCTCCCCATCCCCATATTACCCTAAGTCCATACAAATAGATCTTCAAGAGCCTGGATTGCCAACTTATAATTAGCTCTTACAATGTCTTGTTCCTTCGCTTCGACCACAATCCGTATAACTTGTACGCTCCAACTAAAGGCTCGCTTGTTGAGGCCAGGGCAGATGCAGCCAACAAGAGAGAGAAACATATGAAGAAGATCTGGTGTTGGGCTATCATGTTGCTAGAGATTGGGATTTCAATTTTTGGTTCCCATGGTTAGGGTTTGTCTATATTATATCTACAGAAATTAATGGCAATGGTGGTGCTGATTTTATGCACTTTTTTTTAGAGAGGGAGATCAATGAGAGAAATTAATGGAAATGGTGGTACAATGATTTTATGCACTTCATTTAAGAGAGATCAATGACAATGGTGGTACAGTGATATTATGCAGTTTTTTTAGAGAGAGATCAATGGCAAAGATGGTACTATGATTCTATGCACATTTCTAAACAATTACACCTGTTTAGAGAGAGTGGAGGTAGAGGTCATGCATCTAATAAACCTATTTTAGAGAGAGGTAGTATGGAGAGAGAAAAGGCTTAGGGTGAGTCACACGGGGGAGAGAGAAAGAGGGAGAAGTTTGGGAGATACATGTGAAGAAAGATAGGATGGGTTTAAAAACAATTGTCATTCTATAATTTGTTTGGATTAGAAAAATAGGATTAAAGATGGTAAAATTAGTTAGGAGGTTAGAAGATATAAAACATAGGATTTCTATGGGCCAAGACATGTTTTTAATTCTTGGGTGCATGGAGATATATATTGAGATATTTTCCTTACTTTCAACATCTTTATTATTAACAAAGTACGATATAAGAAGATAGATAAAACTCTATACGGACTGTGATGTAATAAAAGACCCATTTTAAGACTTTCTTAATGTGTGTTGATGCATAGATTATGCATGAATTCCATTTTGAAGGAGAAACAAACTAGGATCTCAGACCTCTAGGTATGTATTTGTTGGGCATGCACAAAATGTTACACATAGAGGTTTGGTAAATAAGTACAAATACAATAGTCAAATTTAGAGATGCAGAATTCTTTGAGTAACTAGGCCAAAAAGATGAATCTAAAAATATCAGCACTCTACCACTATAGGACAAACTGCATAAAATGTAGAATTCTTTGAGTAACTAGCCCAAAAATATGAAGCTAAAAATATCAGCAGTCTACCACTATAGGACAAAATGCATAACATGTACCCATAGTAGGGGCAATGGAACAAAGAAGAAACAAAAGAGCATGAAGGGATCTGGTGTATGAGGAAGATCCTTCCTTACTACGTAAATCCATGACATTGCAGTTTTGATAGATGTCAAAAACCATGAGAAACAAAACATGGAAATTGTTGGTCCTACCACTTGGTGCTAAAACCCAAGGGATATAATGGATAATAAAAGAAAGAGTAATGCGATTGGATCCATTCATAAATATAAGGCTAGGTGAGTAGCCAAATGATTTAAACACATGGAGTTTACAAAATATTCTAACACATGCATCAATAGCAATGACATATGCTATACAGTTGTGTTGTTAGACATATAATTATATTCCCAATCGATGTAAAGGCTGCATTCCAAATATGTGGAACAACCTGAAAGGTTCGTGATGACATGCTCACAAAAGATAGTCTTTGTGACAAATAGATACCACAATAATGACATAAAAAATGTGGCAAATGATTTTAGGAGAGATGAGGATAATAAATGCAGGTAAATAAAATGGATTAATTCAATGTGTGTCATTATATTCATATATGTAGATGATGTGCTAATTTTTGCCCCTAACACAAAAAAAATAGAGAAAACTCAAAGTTTCCTTGCACTTACTTTGATATTAAAGATTTTGGTGAGGCTGATGTGGTACTTGGGTACTAAGATGGTCAGTGTAGTTGTGACAGGGATTTAACCAAGCAAATATGTATTATACGCTCAATATTTTATTCATATCGTATTGTTAAATGTTTTTTTGGGTAGATTAACAGAGAACGCATTTTCTACCCATGGCTAAAATAGAACTCAAAACCTCGTATCGTGGCACCCCACGACCGTGACCTTGAGTCCGTTATGATTGCTCAAAGGAATGTGGACCACGTCTTGATCTTTGAATGGTTCCTTGAACGAGCATGCAAAGGGAAGCTCCCATCGATTTCCTCATGACTAGGCCAAACTAAACTTCTTGGTCGACTAAAGCCAAGAAATTATTTGACTTTAGAGGCAATAACCCATCCTCGCTGCACTTGACGATTTATGGTATTTGAAGTTTGAACCTCTTTGTAAGGTGTCACATTGAATAGTTCCACTTTAATTTCCATATAGTGTTTAAACCCTGGCATTTTGTTGTACAACCACCATCCTTTACATTGAATGAGTCCATAAGTAGGGCTGGCAATGGGTTGGGCCAGCCGTAGCCTTAGCCAGCCGTGGTCCCTATAGGGCTGACCTGAGCTCGGCCCAACCTTGGCTCTTTCTGGATAGTGTCAAATACAATAACAAAAAAAAGACAGAAAATATAATGAAAAAAAGGGCCGGGGCTGGTTGGCCGTAGTCCTATCGTGGTCCTTGCCCGGCCTGGACCTGCCTGACTCTGAGGCTATATTTTTCAGCCAGAGCCCTACATTTTTAGGCCCGTTGCCAATCCTAGACCAACCCTATTGTTCATATATCTTCTATTGGCCTTTTTTAGTGTACCAATAAAAATGGGAACCAAGGCCTTCATAGGGGATTTTATGGAAGGTTGCCTATGACATAATCCCATGAGAACATAGTGTACTTTAATTCACTTAAGAGAGATTTTTTTTTATCTAAAAGATGGGGAATCACCTTAGGATTACCAGATGAATAATTTTTAGTAAAATAAAAGAAAACCATACTTGGGTACCCGAACATTAGTATGTAATTTATGAAAAACTTAACTGTTATGTGTTCAGGGAATTTTAGAGTGCAATTTGAATACTTTCTTCTTTCTTTTAGATTGGTTTCTAGAATGAGTACATTACATCCCAAAACTTTGGTAGAAGGGAATGAATTTTAATCTTGTGGGAGCATGGAATCGTTTTTGTTCAGGAAGTATTTACATCATTAGTTTGAGATACAGCACATATTGCAGAAGAACATACCTTATGAACTAGAAACCAGTAAAAAATCGGTTAATTGAATACCAAGATTTCTTATGTGACCTGAGAAATTCATTTCACAGAAGAACATTATTGGAAACACGATATACGTGATGGCCAGGCCAAGTAACTCTGCTTGTCCTTGTGGACTCGGCTGAGTTCCGGTACATTGATCTAATCAATGTCGTGCAATGCCACAAGGAAGAAATTATGTTCTGTTGCAAGGATAGAAGCCCATTCGTCTATCATTTTGTCGATGAGTTTCACAGCACTGATCTTTCACTTATCAATCGCCATCTGATGTTTCACGGCATCCACCAAACAAAAGGATACACAACCATGGATCTCTTTTTCTTTTCTTTTTTCTTTTTTTTCCATTTATTTATTTAAAAGTTAACAAATACACAACCATGGTTCTTATGGTGGGAATTATTCATTAATCCTGGTAACACACTGATTTTGCTTACTTTTTTTCGAAGTTGTTATGTAAGCAGCTAATCTCCATCCAAAAAAAGGCAATAAGAGCAGCTACGAGGCTTCAAATCAAATGACACACCAATCTTATTCTTTAATGGAAAATTTTACTGCGTACAAATTAAGGATTGAGCACCATAGACATCCCAACAAGTTGCAATATGGGCTCTATCTGGCACCACGTAAAGTTAGTAGGGCCCGGAGTTGATGTAGTTGCCCGGAGGAGAGTACTCGCAGACACTGAGCGTGTCTCCGCTGTCACATATAATATTGGCACAGCCGACACATTCAGTGTTCGTCCACACGAACTAAGTATACTGAGTGGAATCAGGTCCATTGCAAACATTGAGGTTGTGATTGTAATATTGCTTTTGAATGACTCATGCGTCCACAATATCGGCAATATTCCACTTTCTCCCACTCCCCAAAAACATCTTCTCCCCTAATGGCCCTTCAGAGTGCTTCAGAGCGCAGTTACTGGGCGCTACCTCGTGTAGCTGCGGGCAAACTCGGCGAGCTTCGAGTTCCAAACCAAGGGCCCACAATTGGGTTTTTGTAGCCTTTTAAAAACTTTATGAAAGCTTGTATGAGCATTTTTTATAGTGAAACATAAATTCAGTGGGAGTGTGATCCTCTTATGGACCATATTAGACAAATGTCATTTGCTGATACTCGGACTAGGCTCGATGTGCTAGGCCAGCCGAGTTTAGAAAAACCCAAGATACCTGGGCATAGGCATTTACCCAAAAGAGTTTAGTGGGTTAGTCCTTGATGAGGTCGGAGTATGCCCAAATGAGAGCCGAGAGACTGTGTGACCCTTATATGTGATGAATAGCTTTTAAAGACATAGCTAAAACATCATCGTTAATTATCACATGATATGTATATAGATAGCCATTTTGTGATTTGTCAATGAAGGTGAAAGCGTATACATGTGCAAAATATTACCCCTATACATCCCAACAAATCCCTAGCTTTACTTGAATTTCGAAAGAGATTCTCATCGACTTTGTTCTCCATATGCAACCATAAGTGCTCACTTTTTCAATGCATTAATGAAGTCAAAGCATAGTTTTAATTTGAGTAACGAAACTGATTTTGCCAACATCTTTGCAGCATTTTTCTTGGTGTCAATCTTCAACTACAATAGATTGCCCTCAATTATTATCTCATTGATAAAATATTACTGGACGTCAATATTTGGTGTGAGTAGGTATGAACCGCTTCATAAATAGTTTGATGCAATGGTTTAAAAAACGGATTGGTGACCCGGATCGGGCACCCAAAAACCGATCCGAATCGACGAATCGACGATCCGGATCGAAATTCGAGTAAATCGGTCATAATAAAGCTTCAAAAAAATCCCAAAAAATTATTAAAATTCATTATAAATATTGTTTTTTAATAATTTAATAAAAAATGAGGATACTCCATTAAAAAATTTCATGTTTTTGAATGAATATGCGAATATTGATATGTTCATTCCTTGCATGAACCGTCATTCAACATTTAATTAACATCACACAAAAGGATAAATATAGAATTATCATGGAATAAGTATATCAACATACATGGACTACAATAAACATAAAATTAATAACATAAGATCTAAAAATAAAATGATAGACGACGTTATTGTTCTTCTTGGTCACGCTTGTGCTATTGATTGAATTCGTTTGACAATTCATTGATTCGATCTAAAAATGAATCATCGATATTAGCAAGCGTCTGACTATTTCCAAATCCTCGAGTATTAGTGTTTTGTTGTGTTCCCAATCCAAAATCCCCGAAATTTGTCCATCATTCATGCTCACCTGCACTGTCGTGCTCATCCCTATAATGTTGCTGTTGGGACTCGATATGTGAATAATACGGTTGGGATAGGGTGGCCTCAAAATCATCTCTCTCATTTTCTCTTTGAATAATATGGATTAAAAAAAAATTAACAAATTTTCAAAAAAAACGATCATGGATTAAAAAAAAAAATCACAAAATTTTCAAAAAATTCTATCATGGATTACAAAAAAAAATTCGATAATAGATTAAAAAAAAAATCACAAATTTTCAAAAAATTCTATCATGGATTACAAAAAAAAATTCGATCTTGGATTAAAAAAAAAAAATCACAAATTTTCAAAAAATTCAATCATGGATTCCAAAAAATTCGATCATGGATTACAAAAATATCGATCATGGATTACATAAAATTCAATCATGGATTACAAAAAAAAAAACATAAAAAACAAAAATTCCATCATGGATTACAAAAAAGAAAAAACAATTCGATCATGGATTACAAAAAATTCAATCATGGATTACAAAAAATTCTACCATGGGTTACAAAAAACAAAAAAACAAAAAATTCGATCATGGATTACAAGAAAAAAAAACAAACATTTCGATCATGGAATAGAAAAAATTCGATCATGGATTACAAAAAATTCAATCATGGATTACAAAAAATTCGATCATAGATTGCATAAAATTCGATCATGTATTACATAAAATTCGATCATGGATTACATAAAAAAACAAACAAACAAAAAACAAAAATTCGATTGTGGATTACAAAAAAAGAAAAAAACAATTCGATCATGGATTACAAAAAATTTAATCATGGATTACAAAAAACTCTATCATGGGTTACAAAAAACAAAAAATTCGATCATGGATTACAAAAAAAAAAACAAACATTTCGATCATGGATTAACAAAAAAAAAACAAACATTTCGATCATGGACTACAAAACATTCGATCATGGATTACAAAAATTCTATCATGGGTTACAAAAAAAAAAAACAAAAATTTGATCATGGATTACAAGAAAAAAAACAAACATTTCGATCATAGATTACAAAAACTTCGATCATGGATTACAAAAAATTCTATCATGGGTTACAAAGAAAAAAAAAAAAACAAAAAATTCGATCATGGATTAAACAAAAAAAAAAAAACAATTCGATCATGGATTACAAAAAAAAAAAAAACAATTCGATCATGGATTACAAAAAAAATCGATCAAGTATTACAAAAAAATCTATCATGGATTACCAAAAAAAAATGTTCTTCCGTACGAGACTTGAGGATTCCATATAATGAATCATCGAGTCACTATGCATAATCGTCCAGTTCTGAAAACCAGACGATTCCCATTTTTTTCATCGATTCGATCCATCCATGGCGATTCCTGAATCGAACCGGACGAATCCGATTCGACTCGATGTTTTTTTAAACACTGGTTTGATGTGAATAGAAACGAAAACCACAACGTAGTGACTAAGGTATGGGGGTGCTACCACCATGACTCTTCCTAATATACGTGAACACTATCCTAAAAGGCATTCATGCAACCTTATACAATCTAATTAAAGCGCACCTCCAAATTTTAACATAACATATAATTTTTGTGCAAACAATTCTTAGGATTATTTTAAAAGTTCACATCTAATTATAAAATTTTAAAGTCCAAAAATAATTAAAATCAAGAAGAGATATAAACATATGAAAATCTTGAAAATGGACAGTCTAGATAATGTGCTGCTAGATACACTATTTTTTGGACTCGAAATATTTTTTTTCTTCATATTCTTACATCTTGATGCCGAGATGATCAATTAGAGAGTTTTTCAACATTAAAACATTTTTTTCCGATGCACTTTTGAAGTGCATCTGTAATTCTACATTTTAAGGTTGCAAACCTCATATAAACTTTTCCTCACATTGTTCACAGAATCCACCCCAATAGAGGACTAGCCTAATTCCCCTTAAAAAATGGGGTATAGAGGTCTCTTTTCTAAAGAAATCACCCTGTTGCATATGCGAACCGGACCATTCTCTGAAAACATTAGCCAATTATAGTCAATTCTATAAGAGAAAATTATCAATTCCCCAAAAATCAAACTGTATCACTCCTTTTCACTTCACATTTTTCTTTTTTCAGCAAGAAAGTCCTGATCCATTTGACTCTCATTTTCTTCCACATATCTCAACGAAAATTCTCACAAACGTGCACACATGCATGCGTCACTCACGTACAAATGCTATAAATAGGTAAAGGTAATGCAACTATGATGTTAAAGAAAGGAATCACAAATACCGTGCTTCACACATGTAGTACGTCACTGCTGGCAGCTACTAAAAGCCATCTGCAAACTAGGAAGTAAGTTTTATGCAACCAGCAGGAAATTGCAGTTTATGCTCGTACTATTACACATAGCAGCTGAATCAAAATTTTCACTGGAATTAATAAAAGCATGGAGCAAAATTGATCGTTATGTACAGCTTACTCAGGAGTGCAACCAGCTCAGTTGGTTTTCTGATCCTCTTAACCTCTAGGTAATTTAAAACCGTTCTCACTCAGGATCATATGACTTTACCTCCCTCTTTGGCACCCAATTACAGCTGATGGTCATGGGCACCAGCGTACTAAAACAAAATCACCCAAGTGTGCTATTCACAAACTCCATAGCCTTCTTCATCACGTATTCAACTCGAGATTCATCACCATGTGATTTCTCATATGTGAGGTACTTCTTGAACAGGAACTGCACAGTGGAAAAAAAAAAAATTTGAGAGGACAGAAGATGAAAACTTCCCCCCACACACAAAACAACAACAAACAACAAGGAACAGCAACGACAAAATAAATATATGTCTGGGCATGGTCTATGAGGAAGAGAAGTCATCACTCTGAACCTTCATCTTTTTGGGTGGGAGAGTTAAACATGTTGCTCTCTCAAATAATGCACGGATTAATTCACTATCACCAATGCGAATCTCCTGCACAGAAAAGAAAACTGACAATTAAGTTCTGATAATCAGTCCCTCATTTTCTATCAGGCAAAAATGGGTGACAATGAGTCATGCCTGATCAAGATATACACTCCACAAGTCAGTTCGCTTGGGATGGTTTCTCAATAACTCTTCAAAGAGGGATCGTCCTCTCTCAGGTTCTCCACACTTGAACTCAAGCAGGGCAGTCTTTGAGATGAATTCAATGTGTTGATGGCGTGGAAGGCTTTGAAGCCCACGTCGCAGAATGTCCTGGACATCATCCTTGCCTTGCTTTAAGAGGTTCTCTACACGCCTCAGCCAAACCTGAGATTTGTAAATTTGAGATTGAACAGCAAAAATTATCCCTCTTTTTCTATTTTCCATTCATTCCCCTCTCTTTATAATTACAAAGGGTTTTTGAAGTCGTAATTGAGAGTGAGAACAAACAGCAACCCACCCTACGCTTCATGGCTGAATGCAAGGTATCTAAACAAGATTCCAATGAACATATTATTTAGGGTGCAGCACTAACCTCACAGGAACTTTTGAACTTTTTAACCATCTTGTTTAAGAGCTCATCAGCCAACTGATATTGTTCAGTCCTTTCATACATTCCTAGTAGAGCCAAATGTAGCTTTTCAGGATCACAGTACTGCAAAGCTCTCTCGAAGATCTTACGGACAGCCTCCTGAAAGTTAGTAGTGTTTACTGCTTAGCAACCTTGAAATGTACAGGATTAAAAGTCAAAAAAGTCTCAGGCGATATCCAAGTGGACCCATCATTTACCTCAGGCGGTTTTCCATGTGTATTCTCCAGATTGAAATATGCAACCCAGACATTCAGCTTTTCAGCCTCCTCTCGGATATCAATTGCGTTCAAAGCCCTTTCAAGTAACACAGAGACACATTACAGATGTATAGAAGTTCAACAAATGTCAGTTGATTTCAGTTTTGGTCATTGTCAGACACCATCTTAAAATTATGGCTATCAAATTATGTCTGTGTCTGACAAGATTCAATTCTGAGTTTATTAAAAGACCATGATTAGATCCCACAATTTTCACCTTACAAGTAATAAAGGTCCACAGGAAACGAGTAACCTATAATTGTGGTAGTTTTGTTGAAATTCATATCCAATAAAATTGATAAGAAATCTAAATGACAAGCTTGGCTGCCACATTCATCACAAAAATAAAGAAAAGAAAATGAGAACTTGGGATAGCAAACAGTATCATAAGTGTCACAAGCATACCGTTCCGCAATGGACCTGGCATTCTCAACATCAGCAAGAGAGAGCATAAAGTCCATGTATTTTATCCATACAAGGCTGCTATTGGGAGAACCTCTCACCATTTTTTCAAAGTCATCAACAGAATTGGGACACAAATCATCAAGAAGATTTTCTTCAGCAGCCCTAATTTCCATCTCCCTGTGTGAAAAAATAAAGTTAGGATTCACAAATATGAAAATCATAATGAGCACAAAACAAGACGAACCAAGAGATGAAAAGCAACCTTTCTTCTTTTGCTTTCTTCTTTGCACGCCTGCTTTTCTTTTCAGTGCTGCTACTATCAGCAATCTTTTTTTCCTTGCTATTTTCTTTTGCACCACTTTCTGCATCTCCGAAGTAGCGATCCTCCGTGTCACCAAAATCAACCTCAAGGGGAAGTACTGATTCCCTCGATTTGATATCAGTCAGAATAAGAAAATCGCTCTTCATATCAAAAGATCTGACTCGTGCAGAATCTTGAGGACTGTTTTTGAAACCATCGGTCTCTGTATGTGTCTCCAGATCGTCACTTGATCCATGGCCATTGATAACTTCTTCAAGCATCTCAAAATTAGTGAATATTTGATTCGTCTTCACCCCTAGATAAGACTCTTTTAGCCCAAGCGATACTCGGTTTCTTTCTTGGTCTATCTGATAATCGAAAGAACATTATTGAATCAGATAATATTTCCTAGATCATCAGAAAACAAAAAGGCAACTCATCCAGCACGATGAAAAAAAGGATTTCTCTATTTTATTATTTTTATTGTTATTTTACATGTTAACGGGTATAGCAGGTAGGAATGGAACCCGTGCCACCACGTTGGGGCTCTGTCACCCTGACCACTAAGGCCGTAGGCACTTTGCTGTGAGAGAAGGCAGTCATTCGTTTAATTTATGGGAATGATGTAGGCAACCAACCTAATGGTGAACAAGAGACGATTTGAAAGTTGCTAGGGAAGATTAGTTTGTTACAAGTGAAAACATTGATGAAACCTGGGTTCCCTTAAGAAGTACAAATACGATCATTTACTTTTCCAGAACTTAAAAGAGATATTACGTCATTATCCATCAAAGGTCCAACAATAAAAATCATCAGCTCCAGCACATAGGGGCAATATGCCATAGAAATACAATAAAAAAAAAATTCAGGCTTCAGTAACCATCTTCTAAAGACCAATAAGACGTGCACTTTGATCAAACAAAACTAAAAAATGACATGAAGCTGTGCAACTTCACAAATTTACAGTACGTAACAAACCTTCAAAACCTTCGCCTGAACTCTCTGCCCCACAGCATACTTGGAATCGATGTGCTCAACGTGATTATCAGAAAGCTCTGAAATATGGCATAAGCCAACCTGCCAAATCGTAGAATGTCAGAAATCTGAAAGAAGTACATACATTTTAGCTGCAAGAAAGCAATATCTGCATACTTACTAGGTTTGTGTGATCAATATTTATAAATAAACCATATGACTCAACACGCCTAATCCTGCCGGATATGACATCCCCAACATGCAAACTTTCGAAGTCTAAAACACTAGAATCTGATACTCCAGTTCCAATTTTTGACTTGAGAGTAACATCAATTCTCTTTGACAGAGGCTCCACAGAAATGACCCTGCATCAAGTGTTAAAACTTTAGTACCAATGGGAAATAGCAAAATGAAAAATGAGCATTGTTCTCATACTTACTTTCCATGTACCAGTTTCCCAACCGGAAATTCCTTCTCTGGATCCTCAATGTATCTGTCAGACAAATTCGACAGGAGAATCCGTGCATCTAAATGACGAGAAAGCATAACAAAACAGCCTTTCGAGGTAATGGACTTGACATAACCCTGTATGAGAAACGAGTATGAGATGATTACAATATTCAAAACCACTAAATGACCAAGAATTGGAAGATAGAAAAATGGAGATGATGTGATGTCTTGAACATCAATACATCTGATGTGTCCATGGAAAATACAAGGAAAACAGTATATATGGATACTGTCAGCCCACGGGCTAACAGACACAGTGTCAACCAACGGCCCAGATTGATTTTGGGCAAATCTAACAGTTATGACCTCATTTCGTATTTGAATTTTCATTTTGTTTCGACAAATCCAAATCACTTGAAATTTTAAGCATTAATTCTTCTCATCAAGGCGTACCTAATAAAAATATTAAAAAATAATTCACAAAATATAAATTGACCAAAATACCCTTGAAAAGTTTTGGAAATATTTTGGTTAATTTATTTTTTTCATATTAATTATTTAATTTTTTATTAGATTCTCCTATTTTTAAAAAATAGACGCTCAAATTTTCAAGTGAATTGGATTTGTAGAAATAAAATGAAAATTCCAATACAAAATGAGGTTGTGACCATTGGATTGGACCCAGATTCAATCTGGGCCATTGGATGATACTGTAGCAGTTAGCCTATGGGCTGAGATTATCCATTTCCTATATATATATATATATATATATATATATATATATATATAGTACGCGACGTACTAACTAATAACTACGTAGTTACGACGTACCTAACTAACTAACTACTAAGTAAGTAGTTAGTTAGTTACTAACTACTAATAC
>NW_006500356.1:1965977-1994883 GCF_000471905.2 Amborella trichopoda | reverse complement strand
TTAGTTAAGTTAGGTAGGTACGAGTATTACTACTACTTACTTACTTATTTATAGTAATATATATATATATATATATATATATATATATATATATATATATATGTGTGTGTGTGTGTGTGATGCATACAGAGTCTGTGTTGTGTGTGTGTAATGTTTGATAACTTTGATTTACATGGTAAGCATATCCAGTATATTCAAAAGCAAGATCTATCCTGAGCATGAAATTTAGGTATCAACTCATATTATACAGGAAAAGGTTTCCAAAAAAAAACGTATAAACACACACAAGCACTGTTCTCCACGAAAACTTCAGGTTCTTTGTTTAAACCCGATAGACACTGTCAGATCTAGTTAAGAACCGTATTCAGTTACATGTTAGATCATAAGATTTCAGGTTGGATGTATAACCTGACCTAAAGTCACCCGAATCGCCTATGAGGGTAGCGATTCCGTTTCGGAATCTCAATTCGACGTTTCCTAGGCGAAAGTCGATTCTAAAATAAAGGAATCACGTTTCCATTTTTTGTGGAATGCGATTCCACCTAGTTTAGGAATCTCAATTCCTGAATTGCCAGAATCAAGATTCCATATCGAGGACTTTATGATTCTTAGCTCCACAAAAATGCGATTCTACCTGTGAGAAACGTTGATTCCAAATTTTTTGGAATTGCGAATCCATGTTGTTTGGAATCAAGTTTCTATATCACAAACATTGTGATTCTTTGCTACACAACAATGCTATTCTACTTATGCTAAACATTGATACAAAGTAGTAAGGAATTGCGAATCCATGTTGTCAGCAAGCAGTGTGAGCATAAGGAAAGCAGAAACCTTCGATGTGTGCTCAATCATGAGTGAGTGCGACATGTATGAGAACATGAGAGAATTTGAAGTTGTTGCACACGGCAATAAAATCAAAATTTAAAATATGAGTAATATTAGAGCATAAGAAGAGCAGAAACCCTTCGATGTGTGCTCAATCATGAGTGAGGGTGACATGCATGAGAGCGTAAGAGAATTTGAAATTGTTGCACACGGCAATAAAATCAAAATTTAAAATATAAGTAATATGTTAAATTTTTTATTCTCTTATTTACTAATTTCCATCCTCATTCCATGTTACTTTTTAAGAACTCTAACCAAGAACAAATAATACTAAAAAAATATGTTACTTCAAATTTAATAATATTTGGTAAATGGTATGTGTACTAAACTACTAATGTAATAATGTTTAATATATGATTAGCACCATCATTTCTTCAAGTTGAATACGAGGATAAAAATGCTTTTCTTTAAGTAAAATAAGAAGATAATAAGGTTACGAGCGAAGTGCCCTGTGTGGTGTTTTAGGTTAAATTGATCATTAAATATCAGAGAAATTGACTAAAAATTGAACAACTCAATTTTCAAAAGTCAAAAGACTCAAAACTACATTTAACAAAAAAGAATTACTATGTCATGTACTTATTTTATGATTCAAGGAAAGGAGATAAAGGGAGCTTGCCCTTGTTCTCACTCCTTATATGTCGTAGACTAGCTCCAAACCTTGTAGAATAATAAGATTATCAGTACACCGAGACCATTGTATGGGATTGTCCACAAGATATCATAACGGTTGACAATAGTACTTGGAGTCTTGGACTGAATATATATAGACCAAAATTCGATCTTGTAGTAATGGGTAAATTTATATATTTTATGAATACTTCTTTCATATACCAGAGGGAATTGGTTCGCAATTCTAGTAAGGGGAAAATCTCAATTCCAATTTGGGGAGAATCACGATTCCGGAATGGTGAAAATATTGGTTCCAAGCTGATGGGGACGACGATTCTAGAATTATAGGAATCACGATTCCATACTTTTAGGAATCAGATTCCAGCAACCACCGAAACAAGTGGGGTCATGTGTGATTCTATATAGGTATGAAATGCGATTCCAACATGAAGGGACATCAATTCTTGTAAATAGGAGACACGATTCCTAATTTTTTGAATCGCGATTCCGAAATAGTGAGAATCATTTTTCCCAAATCCAAATCCAATGCGATTCTGATGCACGTGATTCCGCGATGCCGATTCCAAAAACGATTCGGAATCACAGACGTTTCCAGCAACTATAACCTGACCCCATTGATTCAATAAGCAGTTCGCCTAATGCCTAGGCGGGATGGGGGGCCTGGGTAGACCAACTAGGAGGTTGTCCCTGAGCGCCCGCTGAGTACCTGCCTAGGCAGGCGTGTAGGGGACTGCGCTCCACTAGGTGAATGAAAATCCATCGGATGGGGTATTTTTCGTGTTTTTTTTGTTTGAATTATAAAAAAATGCATGAATAAACATCTTATGTACAAAATATGTACCTAAAATAGGGTTACTAGACACCATTTTCCCCCTCTTGAACCTAGGCCGCCCAAGTTCTGGGTGGCCGTCTAGGCCCCCCGGCCACCTAGGTGCCGCCGGCCTTATTTGGAACACTACCTAACCCAATTTGGTTTCAGGTCAAGTTGCAACTTGCAAGACTGAATTGAGGCTTATGTAGAAACATATATATAAACACACTAAAAAATTCTAGGGTTTCCTTTCCTTTTTATGAACTCATTCATGATGTCTTGCCCAAATCCGCCATGGTCGGTCCAAATCGGTCGTGCAGGTCGTAAAACCCGAAAAAAGAGGAGGGTTGTGCTAGGTTGGTAACCAGCGTAAAACTTTGCTACATCTTTTGAATCTTAAACCAATGAGGTGGGAGGTCATAGATACATTTGTAGAATTAGGATATTAGAAGTGAAAGAAGCGTTAAGAGAGATGAAGATAGGAAGGACTTTAAGACCAGATGGTATCCAAGTAGACGTTTGGAAGCGCATGGGAGAGATTGGCTTCTGGTTGACCAAGTTGTTCAACAAGATAGAGAGAACCAAAAAAATGCTAGATAAATGGAGGAAAGTATTGTGATTACCTATTTACATGAACAAAAGGGGCATAGAGAATTATATGAACTATCAAGGGATCAAATTTCTGAGCCACACTTAAAGCAATCGACGAGTGATTGAGAAACAACTAAGACATGAAACAAGCGCATAAGAAAATCATTTTGATCTCATGCTAGGGAGGTCAATAATTGAGGGGATTATCCTACTTACACAATTAATTGAGAAGCTTAGCGAGAAGAAAAAGACCTCCTATGGTCTTTATTGATTTACAAAAAGTACACGATCGGGTACCAAGAGAGTTAATATGATGGCTGCTGAAAATATAAGAGTCTCTAGAAGCTATATTGACATGGTGAGAGATACAAGGGAACGGTAACCAGTGCAAGGAAAACTAGTGGAGAGACAAGGGACTTTTCAGTGACATTAGACCTACATCAGGGGTTAGCGTTAAGCCCGTATCTCTTTGTTTTGATTATCGATGAGTTAACTAGGCATCTACAGCATGAGGCATAGTGGTGTATGTTGTTCGCGGATGACATTTTTGATTGATGAGACTAGAGATGGCATCAATGGAAAGTTAAAACTTTGAAGGGATGCTCTGGAATCTAAAGTTTATAAAATTAACCAGACTGAGATAGAATATATGGAATGCAAGTTTACTAATAACAGGAGTAGAATCGAGGTGTAGCTGAGTTTGATGCCCAAGAAATACCTAAAAGAGAATATTTTCGATATTTAGGGTCGATTATCCATGAGAATCGAGAGACTGAGGAAGATGTCACACATGGAATTCGAATTGGTAGGGCGAAGTGGAGATATGCTTTTGGAGTTCTATGTGATCGTCACATACTAATGAAACTGAAGGGGAAGTTTTATATGATGGTTGTAAGACCAGCCATGCTTTATGGGACAGAATGTTGGACGGTCAAGAAACAACATATCTATAGAATGAATATAGGTAAGATGAGTGTGTTAAGATGGATGAGTGGCAAGATAAGAAGGGATGGAATTCAGAATCAATACATCAAAGGTAACTTACGGGTGACTCCAACAGGCGTTAAGATAAAGTGGACTTAGGTGGGTTGTCAAGTGCAACGTCAACCTAGACTAGCACCAGTTAGGAAGGGCGATTTGGTTCAAGTGAAAGGCTTTAAAAGGGCAAAGCAAAGGTCCAAAAGGACATGGATTGAACTAGTGAAAAGAATTATAGTGACTTATGGTCCGACTGAGGGTATGGCCCTTAATAGGGTGGGCTGGTCGAACAAGATTCGAATAGCTGACCCCAAATACTCAGGGATAAGGCTCGAATGACGATGATGATGATGATTCATGATTTCATGTCCATGACAGAGCGCAAATAGGGAATTGCCTACCACTCTTCACTATTCTTAAGTGCTTCACTTGTAACATCCCCACCATTCACTTCTGACAATAGAGGCCAACCATTGCCAGGAGTGGAAGATTAATGCTTGATGTAGGAACAGAAGGTTTATGCTACGCTGGTATTCTTAAGAATAAAGATCTGATCGGCCCTTCCCCAAAGAAAAATTACAATAAACTGTATTTTAAAGAAAACAAAACCAATTAAAACTCAACAAGAATTGTGAATAAAAAGATAGGACACATTTCTTTTTAAGAAAATAAACCTCTTACATGCTGAAATGTGTTTTGACACCTAACTTTCAATTTCTAAAAAGAATCACAGATTGGATGCCAACAAGCATTTCCAAATAAAATTCTCATGATGTGCTGCATGTTACAGAAAACAAGCTTGCCAGATATTGACATGCCTTTCAGCACTAGTCATTTATGATAAGTTGACTTTCCTAAGAAAACACAATTCATCAGTTTTGAAAGGAATTCCTAACAAAATGATTAAGGCACGCTACATAGTTTTAACAAAATAAAACGTTATGGACACCAATGGCTAGCATTTCTTTCATTTGTACCGTAAGTTAAAAGGGTACAATTGTGGGCCTCTTTCTTAGTTTCCTCTTTTTTGTTTTTCTTTTATCGTGCTAGTTTCTCATTTTTTTCATTTAAACATTCACATCCATAGTCTTGAGTCCACAGCTTTGCCAAGGGCATGATAGAGGGAATGGCAGGGCAACAGTCCCCCAAGAGTATTGCACCAAGGTTTATTTTAATTGAATTCATACATATCCCTTTGTGAGATAAAAAAAAGGAATTCTAGTTAATTTAAAAAGATATGATATGACCGGTCAAGATTTC
This sequence comes from Amborella trichopoda, assembly GCF_000471905.2. Next base: position 1,989,725 of record NW_006500356.1, on the reverse strand, counting down.
GATAGATTAGAAGTTGATATGGGTCAAAATTTAGAGGATAAAGGTCCCTAAAATCCTACCTAAATCATGATGGTTAATTTCAAAGATGGATGGCTCAAACTGTCTCCCTACTCACAGATTACCTAAATATTTTTACACAATGTTGAATCCTAAGCTGATTGGAACACCATAGGACCCTTGAGGTCTATATAAGGAGGGGACCCCCCTCCCCTTCATTCTCAACACATTTCCAGCCCTCTCTCTCTCCTCCCCACACCATCTCTCTCTCTCTCTCTAAATATTCATCCATGCTATGTAACATTAATAGTTTTGTAATAAAAATTCAAACCGTAAACAATTGAAATCACAAAAGCAAGAGCATAAGATAAAAGCAAGGGAATAAAGTAACAAAAAATTATAAATAACTATACTACAAGATAAGTCACTAGTACCTAACATGGAAAACCCTTGCGAAAGTAAACTACTCACTCTTGAAGGCTTTCATGTCCTTCAGAAGAAACTAACTGAGTGCCTTCAGAAGGCGTCCATAGAGAAAGATCTACATGCAAGTTACCCTTTGTAGTGCGATCAACGTTTAAAACTCTGCACCTGACAAATTGGCCCTCCTGATATTGGGACAATGGTTCAGGTACGAAATGTTCTGTCACTTCTGTATAATGAACTTTCCCATATAGATGCGGACCAATTTGCACATGCAAACCACCAACACCTGGAAGAATCTTACTTATTCTTCCACCAAGAAAGTCACCTTCATGTATAAACTCCGAAGCTTTCTCATTAGACGAAGTACTTCCAATATCATCTGGCTGAACAATGTCATCAACATCATGTCGAGCGCCATGCTTAGCTGATATTGCATGTAGTGACAGCCGCAATACTTTTTTCCCTCTGTCAATACCAATAATAAAGCAAGAAATACCTTGTCCCACACTAAAACGCTTTGGAAATTCCTCAAGCTCTGAAGGCTCTGCAGAAGTGTCCAGCACAAACATATGCCCCATAATACTACAAGATACAGCTAAGCGGAGCCATTCATTGTCCACCTTAACCACATAACATGTGATCATTTCCCCCAGCGAGTAATCAAAATCTTCCACCAAATGTCCATCAGCCACCTCTGCACTTCCTGCAAACATATGAATAAGAAGAAACACCTAAGTAATGAAAGCATCGCCCCATGAGCTAGTGCATTTCAAGAAGCCAATGTAACAACACACAGAACTAAATACCATTAGGATACAAATTAACAAACAAAGAACATAAACTCCATATATGCTTGCATATTCCAGATTTAAACAACTGCTGGAATAGTCTCAGTTGAGACCCATTTTCAGCAGTTGAAAGAACTTATTTTTGGCAGGTGCATCTGGGAAGCAGGACATTAAGATCTACAACTGTCAAAAGCTCTTTCAAACCTTCAGCTACCAATGGGCAAGTGAGGCCACCATCCACCAAATTTTAGATGCATTATTGACCCCACCCTAATGCAGATTGGGTCAGTTGCTGTGGAAGACCTGCAATTACCTCAGACCCTTCAGGATTTTGGTCTGAAACCTCTTTCTGGGCAGGGGGAATGCCCCTGCCAGCAAATTTAGGGACTTCTCTCCTCTACTAAACAGTTGGGAGCACCCGGGCATGGAGGTGTCCTTAGGACCACTGAGAGTATGGTTCTCCTCTCTTTCTCAGGGTTCATAGGTCACATTGACTCCACTATGGTGGAAAGTATAGCAATTGTAGAAGGCCTCAAACGGGTCTGGTAATCCAACTGCTATTCCCATCACCCCATGGCGGAAGGAGACTTCCATAGTGTCATTGCTTGGGCTACAGACTCAGCATACAGCCCATGGAGACTGGCACATCTTTTTGCTCACATTCATCTTCGTGCAAGGGACTTCGGGTGACCTTTAGCACATGTGCCCAAGTGAGTCAACCAAGCGGCTGATGCCTTGGCAAAGAAAGGGGCAGCAAGTGGAAGTGACAAGTAGCTCCTCCCCATTGGCTATCTGATCCCCACTATCACCCCATGCCCCACAGGAGACACACCCCTTTTCCCTTCCCGAACTCTATTCTTTCCTCTCTCTCCCCCTCCTCTCATCCTTTATACCTTCTCATCCCCTCACTCCCTAATCCCCTCTCTCTCTTACCCTCCTTTATCTATACCCTTCTCTATCTCTGTTCACTCCTCTACCCCCTACCCTCGTCTACTCCCCTTACTATCTTCCCCCCTGCATCATTTTCTATCCCTGATCTTGTCTTTTCCTCCCCTCCTCGGTTCTTGTATAGGAGCCACACTGTATGCTGCCATTTTTGCTATTAGACACTTGCACATTTCCTTCTATGAGGAGTTTTCAGACACCCCATTTTGTACATTTTGTATAGAGCTCATGACTTGTGGGTAGCCATTTTTGGAATTTTGTAATATTAATACGGTAATTCATCATCATCATCATCCAAGCCTTATCCTAATTAATTGGAGTCGGCTACATGAAGCATGTTCCTCCATTCTTCTCTTCAAGGGTCATACCCTCATTAAGACCAAAAGAATATTGATACAGTAATTAATAGAGTGGAACATTCCTTGTAAAAAAAAAGTGTGTTTCTCAGTTCTCTATGTATCAGGGACCCCTATTTTTGCTTTCACATTATCGCCCCGACCAGGACTACTTTCACCCCTTCCCTTCCACCGATAGCCTATCTCCTTTAGCCCTTTCCCATTCATGTTATCTGGCTTGCCTTGGAAGTACTCATTGGTTATGTTTTGATGTTTAGTAAATTTTCTTTCTATATTTATAGAAAAAAAATTAAATAAATCACGTCCATATTTAAGGGGACAAAAGTGATCACCCTTCCCTTCCCTAAAGTACACAATTCAACAGCCCCATACTTGACAGTTGAGATGGCCCACGTCTCACTCTCTTCCAATGACCAATTGCAGTAACTTGATTAACTAAAACATCTCCAGTTAATAAAATTTGAACCGCTAGAAAGAGTACCTCAGCCAGAAATAATGAATCATGAATAAAGAATATGCACAACAGGACATGTTGCAGATTTGAGTAACATCGAGTACAAGAGCATCTGAAGCAGTTTAAATGAGGGATTTTGAGCAAGACAAATAGTCCAAGGGTTTGCCGAACATCAAGGAAACATCTGTTCCCAAGGTAACCATTAACGGAAGATGCTAAAGCATGCAATCAATAAGGAAATAAGCATTTCTAGGTTGCCATTCAAAATCTCAAATCATAAAAGATACGTAAGTTATAATCAGAAAAATAAGACAGATGTTACCATGAACAACAATAGCCTCAAATCTTGTGAAGAAAAGCACAGACTGCATGAAAGTAACGAAAAATTGACAGTGATAAAGAGAAAATGAGTATACCAGCAAGCATTGAGGGCTTGATAGAAAGCTCCCAAATGTGCTGTTTGCTACTAACATCAGATTTGGTAGCTTTTTCAAAAATGCGTGCAGTTAGATGCTCCCCAATTCTATAATTGCTAAATGGCTTCAACTCCACATGACCAGCATCATAGACCTATGTATCAACAGAAGCAACACTTGTAACCAGGCACATAAACATAAAATATAAAACATTGTGGGCCATATCATTGACAAAATGACCTAACGTGGACAGTCTGAAAATACAAATTGAAACAACGATACAGAGAAAAAAGCAGGTAATTACCTCCGTAATATGTATTCTCCCATGAAGACCCTTACCAAACTTGAGTCGCATTTCCAAAGGCCTAATGCCCGTGATCTGATTATCAATAATGGTCAGAGAGATCCAATAGTCACCAAAAGGAGAACAGAGATACAAGAAATCAGGGGCCCATAACCATATCGATATATGGAACAATCCATAATGATCTCACCTCTGCCTCAACGAGTGACCCCACATTGTAACCTGACTTCTTCAAGGCTCTTTTCAAACTAGAAGAGACAACTACCTCACTTAAACATTTGAGAAGAAGTAGAAGTCTCCCAGCTCCAGATGCTTCTGGAAGCGCCTCAATGGTAGCAACAAGTCTGCAGAAAATTAGAAGCAAAGATAATCCATGAAATTCTGTGTCGGCCTCAAAGCATACACACATTACATCAACTACATAAAGTTAAACTACAGGGTTAAACATGCGCATAAACCCATGGGCTTCAACTAGCAGCAGGAACACAATTTCCCCAGAATGATTCTCATGGAACAACTTAACCAAAGATATAGGTCAAGATGCCAGGATCAGCCAAAGATAAAAAACATTTCGGGATTCCAGCTCAAAAAACTCATTGAGGACTATGAAGAATTACATATGACAACAATGCCATGAACAAAATGAAGGTGCTCATAACAAGACAAGCCGAGAAGCTCCCACAATAGGTATAAACAAAAAAATATGTACTAGCCAGACTATATTGTAAAGATTTTAGGAAGCATATTAAATAAGAATGGAATAAGTGGCATTTTGAAGAACTGCTCTAACATAAAAAGTGTCGGCAAGCACCTCCGCATTGACCACCACAGAACCCTTAGAAAAAATTCCCTTCCTGAACTCAGTCTAAGCTGTAAACTACCATCGAAACGTATAACACAGCTGTACACAAAACGTGGTCCCTTTGACTTGCAAAGGAACAGTCCATTGAAAATAAATGGAGATGGTCAACCTTTTTATAAGTTCAATGATTAATTTTTAGATGATGTCACTCTCTTTTTTTTTTTAAGCGTTGACGGTGGGGCATAACTATCAGTGCCTGACATATACAATGTGTCACGGCTCCAAAAGAAAGGGGCATGTGAAACACGTCTACAATGCTGAAGCAGCAACATGGGTACCTGTGGACACTTGAATATTTGTCTATAAATGTAAAATTATTCAGTTTAAACAAAAACAAAATTGATTTAAAATCACAATTAAAAAAATGAGAATAATTTAGAGACATGGGTCAAATGTATCAACACATTTGTCAGATTTCTAGGCATGCATCTTAAAAATTCTGGGCACCTCTAAATCGTGGAAACAAGTTTGTTGAATTTGGACATTGCGTCCTGAATTCCAGACTTATTTCAGCAGCCAGCAGATAAAGCATCATGCGAAAAGGTACACCAAGCAGGAGTGGCTGAATTTGTCATCAGGCATGTTTGAAGTGTGGACACGTACATTATCCACAACGAAACATACCATACATGTTCGTCTTTACTTCATGGTTTACATCAGACACATAAATAATCAATGACCCGCAGTAAACCACGAAACACTATACATGGCAGTTCTCCCAAATGCAATTCTATAACCATGGAGAATACCACCCAAACTAACCTTTGGCCATTAACAAAAAATTTATGGGGCAACTTTTTTGTGTTGTAATCACTTGTAGATGAATAACCTATAGCATGACCATGCTCCGGCAATGTCAACACCTGAAATGAAACCAGGAGTAAATCACATCTCAAAACTATCCTCGAGAAAAGAAAAGATCGCTCAATGTTTATTCACTATAGGTCAATAAAACACATCCAATAAGCTAAGATAGGTACCAAATAGTTCTCCTTCACCATCTCAACAACAGCATTCACATTTTGATGAAGCTCCAAGTTGAAGCATTCGTCTCTTCTGCGCTTCTGATAATGTGAAAATAAGGATGTGTAAGATAAAATTGGAGGGAAGAATTGAATAAAAGAAAAATCTTATGCAAAGTAGAACATAAAAAATGCCACTAAATTAGAGAAAGCACGAGCTATCTAACACCATCAAGAAGAATCTCTCAAGAGACCATATGAAAAACCCCTGATATAACCATAACTGAAAAGATAAGGAATGTTAAAAATCCTACGGACTTGCATGATCTAATCAAGAGTGACTGGAGAGGAATCAAAACTCCAAATGTTTACATTAACAGCAAGCACCAACCTTCGAAGAAAGGCTCCCTTCCAATCCCTCCCTTTTGTGCCCCACAAGTAACTCTTCCCTCAAAGACAGGTCTACTATGCCCTCTCCCATGCCAATGTCAAGAACTAAAGCTTCAACAACAGAACCAGTGTGCACTGTGGTGCCGCCAACTGCATAGGAGGTAATACATAGCACTGGGTCTAATACAGAAAATATCCCATCTCTAGTAGCCAATTCTAACAAATTTAGACTCACGCTGATATGGTGTTATAAAACCGACTGCGGGATCAGCTTGCAACAATCGCACAACAACTCCATAATCTTTAATCTCTTGTATTTCCCCCTTGATGAAGCTACTTATCTTACAGCTACAGATCCATTTTAAATCAGAAACTTTAGAACGAATCGACTGCAACTTCGCAATCTGCACAATTAAATCAAACTGAAGTTTATGTGACAATCAACTCGTGAGAATGGAAATAGAACTGAAAAAGGAAGTTGAACTATGACTAACAAAAGGGATTGTCTACAAAGAGAGCATTTATCTTTTGTATAAGGAGGTCACAATCATTCTTGTCCCTTAAATTTCAAAATGCGTGGTTGTAAGAGTATCATTGAATGAACACAAAGTCCAAAAAAAAATTCCCGGACTTCGTGACTCACCCCAAGCCATCCAATATAACATCTAATAAGTGGGAATGATTGTGTCTCCATGTATAAAAGATAAATGGTCATTTTGTAGACAATCCCTTAACAAAAAGACTGATTTGCGATGATCCCAAGAAAAAGTGCAACAAAAAAAATAACAGCAATGAACCGGAGTAAAGAAAATGTAGCAAGACAAAAGGCACAAGGATGAGTACACATGCATACAAGTGCAACAACACCAACTTCAAGCACATGTGTACCCATGCACTTGCATGGTCCCAAAAAAGAAATATTATTACATGCAATTGCGCCTATTCTCCCACACATGCACTGGCAGACATTCCCATGCAATCACACAGACTATCACACGTAAACGTGCCCCAGTATTATCAAATGTAGAATGCCGAAACTCGATATGGTATTGACTCGATGGGGTCCCACTGCAGGTGCATCACCTCAAAAGAAAAAAAGACTAATTTTACAGAAAAATATAATAATGCAAAGCATAACATGTGTATATATGACTTATGTAATAGTAGCCATTTTAATTTCGTATGTCATCATCATTATCCATGCATTATCCCAGCTATTTGGGGTAGGCCATATGAATCCCGATCCGCTATTCTGATCTATCAAGGCCACATCGTTAGTCAGACCATAAGTCACCATATCTCTCTCACCACTTCCATCCGTATCCTTTTGGGCCTTCCCCATGCCTTTTTAGAGCCTTTCACCATAACCCACACAACCACATACAGCCATCCCCACTTCCCCAACACTCCCATGCAATCAGAAATACAGCTATATATATGTGAATAGAATTTACAGCACACTGACATCCAGACACACCACGAACCCACATAACCACATACAGCCATTTTCTAATGCAAGAAATCATTGGTGATTGGCCAGAATAAAGTGAATAACTAACTAAAGGCCAAATAACTGTGAGTGACCTGCTTTTGAAAACCCTCCATGAAAGGCATATCACAATTGTCTTTTGAAACTTACTAGTAACTAAAATAGACTGTCATGTTCTCATGCTAGTTCATGGAATCACAGCTAATGGTGACCATCACAAAGTAGCATCTGTCATATTTAGTTATTTCCAAATTCCTCATTTCTCAGGTCCAACATGTTCCAAACTTGACTTGAAACCTAGTTTTGATTTGCTTAATCAAAATTGTATTATTCCTTTTAATAATCTGTGCATTATTTACAACAATAGGAAAGTTTGTAGGGGGATTAGTAAAACCATTAATATCGGTGTTTTAAACCCAAGAAATGGGTCGGGAATCAAGGTTGCAGTGCCCTGAGTTGGGGGCGGAATCAAACAAGTCTCTAGAGTCAGACTTCGCTGAGTCCTAGCAAATTTAGTAACGCAACCTTGGAAACTGTTGAGAGTGGGCTAGTTCCCAAGGTTTTTGCCAGGATGCTGCCGTGTCCAAGGGACTTGATTATTATATTTAGTTAAGGGAATTGAAGTATCAATTATCCCATATATCACAGAATCGATGGGGTACGATATTCTAATTGGCTCAACATCTTTTGTGATCACCTAGAAGAGTACAATGATCAGATTGCATGCCAGATATCACAAGTTTGATAGAATGTTACTTTTCACTTGGTTCAACATTATAATAACTTCCAAGAAGAGCAATAATGACCAGATTGTATCCGAGATACCACGAAATTGATAGGATAATATTTACTACATGGTTCAACGTCTCTAGTAACTTCCAGAAAAAGTAACAGCGACCTGATTGTTAGAGTAATCAAATGTAAGACATGCCAACTCTTCCCTTATTCTTTTTGAGAGTAAAAGGCTAAATTCGGCATCGCGGTGTGCATCTAGGCACGGCGCCGCGAGGGCCAGCGGGAAGCCCGAGCTAGAAATACCCACACACAGCATGGGTGGTGGGTACCGAGGTGTGCGTCTAGGCCATAGTTAGCAAGTCGGGGACTATCAATAACTCGGCTCACGTTAAAATCGGAAATAGAAGGTTTTTATTTTAAAAAGTCGGATGAAAAAATCGGGTGAAAAATACGGTTTGGCAAAAATACTTCATGTAAAGATATCGGAAATATATTGGACTAGGCTCAACAAATCGGAGTCAAAAAATTGGTAAAGTTTAAAAATATTAGAAATTTTGAAATACACCTATTTAGTAGGTACCAAAAAAAATACACCATATGAATACACGATAAATACGCCATATGGATACACCCTTTGGATATGCCATATTATAACTATGGAGATATGATAACTACGGTATGGTGAGTTGGTGACCCATTACTTCAAGGTTCAAACAGCAGCAAGAAGCATCTGAAGTTCTGGACAGAGAGGAAGAAGAATAAAACCCCAATTGGAGCAGCACGCAGAGATGGAGAACCAGAAAAGCAGCACATATAGAGAGACAAACAGCATGCACAGAGGGCGCAGCACACACAGAAGAACTATGGGTTTGGGAAAATGAAAAAACATGTTTGGGGATTGTTTGTCAGAGAGAAGCGGAATGCACATAGGAAGCAGCATGTACAGGTTTGGGGATATGAAAAAACCCTTAATCTGGTTTTTTTTTTTAAAGCTTTTATTTTTAAGATTTTGTATTGATTTTGTAATCTAAAATTTTGGAGGCTCTTTGAACCCTAATTTGGATTAAAATTTTTGGTGGAATTTTGTCAAGCCAAATTTGGGTACTTTTATTCAATTGTTTTCATGCATTATTCTAATTTGGTTATAATTTGTGATAATCTGGATGGTTTGAGCCCTAATTTATAATAATCTGGATGGTTGAGCCCTAATTTATGATAATCTGGATGGTTTTATTCCATAAACAATATTTCCATAATAAACACAGAAATCTACATCTATTTAAGCTTTTTTTTTTTGAAATAATAATTTTTTTAGAAAGTATGAAAATAACAGTATACAAATCAGGAAAAAAAAAATTTATCTTTCAAAAAACAAATTAACAGGTAAAGAAAAGGATACGATTTTTTGGTCCAGTTTAATTTGTTTTTAAGAAAAATCGCGTTTTAAACGTTTTTCTGAAAAAAAACACGTTTTTTTTCCGAACTTTTAAAAAAGGCGTCATTTTAAACGTTTTTTGTAAAAATTCCTTTTTTTTTAAGAGGACACATTTTAAACACCGATTTGCTAACTATGGTCTAGGCAAGGCACCACGAGGGCCTGCGGGAAGCCCGAGCTAAGCACACACATAGTGTGGATAGATAGGCACTGAGGTGTGCGCCTAGGCATGGCGCCACAAGGGTCTACAGGTAGCTCGAGCTAGGCACACCCACGCAGTGTGGGTGGTGGGCACCAAGGTGTGCGCCTAGGCACGGCACCACGAGGGCCTACGGGTAGCCCGAGCTAGGCACACCCATGCAGTATGGGTGGTGGGCAAGCTCGAGCTTGGCACACCCACGCAGTATGGGTGGTGGGCATAGAGTTGTGCACCTAGGAAAGACGCCGCAAGGGCCTATGGGTAGCCCGAGCTAGGCACACCCTCACAGTTGCAGCACCTAGCACACATCACGCACCTCAGCCTCATCCCACTCAAGGAATGCATTGCTCTACAGTTATTTACTGAAGGAGAAGTACAATAATCTCTTTTTGTGTACTTTATCCCCAAAAAAAAAAAAGTACAATAAGTTGTAAGTTTGTCAACAACATAAATTGTAATCCCACCCTTACAATTGGCAGGCGAGATTTTGGGCCATTATTCTTCTCAAGGCCCTGCCCAGACTGGCAGAACCTGCACATACATGAACTAGGCGAATTTATCTATTTACTTTATTATATTGTGTCACTGGAAAGGGTACTTAGAAACTTTATATAATGATGATTGCACAAAATGGGCTTAACCTCACATTTCATTTAACAGGAATTAAATATTCCATCCTTTAGAAGAGGAACCTGAGCAGTAAAATGATAAAGAATAAAGCCAAGAATTGCTACAATCTAAAACCTAGAAAGCAATAGCCGAAGGAAGGTAGTTTGCTATCAAGCGGACAAAATTGGGCGAGTGGAAGTCAGGGTAGGGTTAAGTAACATGAATTGAGTACCAAAACAGTGATAATCGAATCAATCAGGCCCATTTTTAAGGTAAAACTTCTCTGCAGAGTTGCATCTCATGGTTACATGCATCCAGGTGGCTAATGGAAGTCTATGATTAATACGAAAGAAAATCCAGTAGTTTCATATTCCTAGAAATAGGCATTCTTGTTCAGGTACAAAAGCCATCACAGATGGGACTCCAGGGACTCGGTTGTTACAAGGTGGATGCAGTTTGTTGCATGCAGGAGTGGGTATGGGGGAGGGGATGGTCAATAACAAGAAACTCCACAATGGTTCCATGATAGGATTGCCCTCACAATTAATATATAAAAGTATAGAATCTCAAATAAAATTAAAATACACACAATGTTAAGAAATTATACCTAGATAAACAATAAATACATTAGAAATAAACTTATTGTAAACACACAACATTTTCTCAAGTAAATTTTAAGACTTGTATTTATTTGCTTATGTCTTACAATATAAAGTCCAATATTGATAATATATCTAAGTTATCTTTTATCAATATATTTATAATTTTTAAATAAAAGATATTATTAGTAAAGTTCAGGCTAATAAGGCATGCCCTTCTCTTCCCCTACACCTTATATATTAAAAATTAACTAAAGCATACATACATAGAAAATAAATAGAGTAATAAAGTGATGGATGAATTTTTGCCCAATGTTGCTTACCTTGGACCTACCATCCCTTCTTATATGTGATTCTGAAGCTATTGCAATTAGGGCACCTTTTTTTTAATGATTTGAATTTAAGCACCTTTTACCCCTAGAAAATACAGTGTTTTGCTACATTATTAGTCTCTTTTGTTATTAATATACATTTAAGACTTTGTTTCCTTCTAAACTATATATCTAACATTGGTCTGAATTACATTGACCACTACCAAAAGGATTGGGGTCGTGTCCTTCCATAAGGGAGCAGAACCCGTGAGATCCAGTTTCGAGATTGTGGGATGACATAGCAATCCCAGTAACTAAAGGGCACACAGCTTTCCAAAGGAAGCATAAGACAGAAGCACCCCAAAATAACAAATAACCAGTTTCCATTAAGTTGCAAGAACAGCTAATTAAAAGCATTGGCAATAGCAGAAAATGGACTCTTTAAACTGGAATCGAGCATCCGGAGTTTTACAGGGGCCTGGAGACAAATGGTACTATTTGAGTATTTGAATCTTGTGGAGATAAACAATTTATGAGTCAGGGGAAGGCAATAAGAGAAGAGAGTGAGCTTAAATAACAAAGTTATTATCATTCGCTACAAAGAGCAGAAGGACAATATAGTTTTGACGAAAATAGGATGGGGCAGCTTGAGCTCCAAAGGCCCAAGTTGAAACTTGCCCAACGATATGATTAGCACTACATGGTGAAAACTGTGATTTATGGCAATTTCCAACAATTAGGTCAGCAGCAGCGAAAGTTAGAGAGAGAAAAGGAGAGTAGAGAGAGGCCCGAAAGTTAGAGAGCAAGCCATAAGGTAAAGGGTAAAATTGTCCTATGTCATAGTTAACTGTACGATAGGGGGTCCCTTGCAAGAAAATAAACATTGTGGGTGGGGGGCAGAGAGAATGGGGGAGGGCATCTAGGCAGTGGTCATGGGGCCAATATAACCCTTTAAGGCCTGGTCCTTTTCCCCAAAAAAATATAAATAAAAAACCGCATGTAGTCATGTAAAATAATGAGAAACACCAAGCTAAGTCATCTAAATAAATATAAAAAGGGCACACGTTCTGGAAAATATCTAAAGAGACTATAAAAATATAAAGGGCACACCATGTCGCAAGAAAAATATCAATCAATTCTATCCCAAAATAATGTGCATGCACATCATACATTGGCCCAAACTTTGATGTGCTATACCTTCCACAAAGGCACACTTGATGCTTTAGATGAGAAAACAAAATTACTTGCATCTAGTAATAAATTTTCCCTGTCTAAATACATCTGTCAAGTAATGAATTCAGCAGCTCAGTGAAACAAACGGTTTACCTGCTCCTCCATAACGAAATACCCCTGTATTAAGGAAACATTGGTTGAAAAACAAGATGATTGCTTCAAAGAAAGACTTATTCTTCCAGTGTCCCCATCAACCTAAAAGGCATGGAAGAAATTTTTCATCCAACTTCAGTATCTGCCAGCTAGAACGAATCATTAACATCATTTTCTCTACTTCATCTATCTCACTTACATTAAGTACATGACTCCGAACAGACTGCCCAATGTATAAGACGTCAGAAAGGCCAATGGTCCGATCATCTACAATCTTCAAAATAATTGATCGAGTGAAATTTATGTATCATATATTAAGACAGTAATAGTAAAGCAAAAAACCAGAAAAAGGAATTCGATTTACTTTTCCTTTTGGAGCGAATCCAGTCAAACGCCCAAGGTAGCGGACAAAGCAACCAGTTTCAATTAAGTTGCAGACATAACCCTTCGAGAAAACAAGCAAACAACATAAATCTAAACTATTCCACCAAATCTCGACAAAGAAAGATGACAAGATTGTTGTGTTATCATAAGAACACAAACCATGATAACTGCTTACATGTAGCACCGATTGAGGGACAACTTGATCGATATCCGAAGGGAGCTGCTCGACAGATTTAACAAGAGAATATTTTGCAGAAAGAAACAAATGGTTCCCATCCATATCTGGAAAATGAGACATGCAAAGTGAATCATGAATCATCAGAATCAGTGGAGTTAATTCTTTTAAACATTATGAAAGTTTGAAATATTAAAAAAAAGTTTTAAAATCGAAAACAAGTTGGATCCAAAATATTTTACATAAGATACGAATAAAAGGTAAGATACGAATAAAAGGCAGCAATAACCCACGGCTTAAAATCCAGCAAGGAAAAGGCTAGATGAAAACTTGAATCATATTAGCTAGGAAATTTGTGTTGGGGTTTGTGACATTTAAAGCCCGTGAGAAAATCTAGTTATAACAAATTGTACATTTCGCTAGGAGTTGTATGATTAGTTGACTGACCTAGGGCTAGTCGGTCTATGGCCCGGGTCTTGTAAAACATATTTTCCCTTGAGTATGGGCACTATTGTTGGGGGTTTCTAAAGGGTCATCTATTGTTGAGGTCAGAAAGATGCCCAAGGATGGTTTGTAGGCTAGGAAAACTTTGTGGTCTCTTGTATGCGGTTGTAGGGCTGTGAAAATGATCCTCAACAGACTTCCACATGGTATGTATATATAACAGCTGCATTCTTCAAAGCAAACTTGTAGAGACACGTGTACATGTTTATAGAGAGAGTCCCTCTTGTATATACTTATACGAGCATCTGACTTGCTCTTAACAGGGGGACCTTAAGCGATATATTGGAATCATGGTTCATTATTTATTGGTCAGGTTTGACAAGCCAATCATAAGCCCCTGCAAATAACTCTAGGTCATGGGTCATGTTGGGCTAGTTTGAGTAGATATTTGTAAATCACGGTTTCTAGCTTGGGAGGAGTGCCCAGAGAGTCACTTTTCTTAACTCATTAGAACCGATCCACTTCTAGACGTATTTCTGATTATGTTTTAGATTTTTATTTTTTTTAGAACCACATAAATAGTGTATTTTTCCTCTTTCAAATTTAATTATGATTACAGATTTTCTTAGAAATTTTTAGAATTCAAAAAAAAAATGTATTTTCAACTGTAAAAACATAGAAAATGTACCACTCATATTTTAAAATTTAGTAGGGACCTAGTTTTAAGTGGGATCCCACATTTGTGTGTGTGTGTGTCTGTGTGTGTGTGTTTTGGCAGTTGGCAATGGTCTAGCTATCACTTAGGGGTGGGTCATGGGGCCCATAAGGGCCACAAGTCCCCCACACAAAGAGAGACACCCCCATTAAAATTTAAAATATTATCAAAATATTATTTGTCTTAAGGAGACCTGACGTTATTTGAAGTCCTATTTGGATTAGAATTCTTACTTGGACTAGAATTCCTACTTAGATCTGAATTTTTGTTAAAATATTATTCGTTTTAAAAAGTCACAATTGTATTAAGAGGTCCTATTTAGATTACAATTCCTACTTGGACTAGGATTTCTACTAAGATAAGAAATCATATTAAAATATTATTGATTTTAAGGACACTTGATGGTATTCGAAGTCCTATTTGGATTAGGATTCCTATTTGGGCTTAGGACTCCTACATAAAATCAAAATTCAAATCAAAATAAAAGTCTCGCTAGCAGTGGATATGGGTCAAAGACTAAAGGGTTAAGGACCCTAAAATTCCTCCATAAACCATAATTGCTGACTTTTAGGATGGATGGCTCATATTTATTTTTTCTCTCTCACCTCATAGATTACCAGGGAATCCTATTGGTCAAATTGATTTCTAATTAAGACAGACATACCCAAGACTTCTTGAAAACTATAAATAGGGTGTCTCTCTATTAGTTTAGGTCATTACCAATACTGTTGTGGATTTTTGCACAATCTCAATTGATAAATTTTAGCATGCTTCTACTTCTATTCTTCCAATAGAAAGGTACTTTGACCTAAGAACTAGTTTTCGGAAAATCTTATATCTTTCCCACTCAGTTTTGTTTTTGTTCATAACGTTGTGGTTTTTATTTCAGCCACTTATACAATTTTATTCATCTTAGAAGAATAAATAATGATCATTTTTTATTGACTATAATGAAAATAAAGTCAATATGAAAAAGAATAATATACATAAAGTCAAGTAGTTATACCATGCATTAGGCAGGTTAGATCATGTTCCTCATTAATCATTACAGTTAATATGAAAAAGAATAATATACATAAAGTCAAGTAGTTCTACCATGCATTAGGCAGGTTGGACCATGTTCCTCATTAGTTCAGTGTCAAAAACAAAGTTTTGATATGAAATTTATCCCAAAAAATATTACAAAAGAGAACACCGCATCACCAAAAAAAAAAAATCTAAAAATAATGGTGTGACAAAAACATAAATAAAAAAAAAGGCATTAAAAATTGAAGGTATGGCAGCACATAAGGCACTAAAAATTGAAGGTATAGCAGTACAAGGCATTCAATCACCTAGCACCAAAAGCTCTTTAAACTCGTATCCTGGCGTCAATAGTGACTTGAGCAATTCTGCCTGGTCTGCATATGTAAAGACAATTTGAAGAACGTCACACTTTTCAGAAGAAGGAAGAGATAAGCATGTCACAAGGAGGTCTTTTAATTAGTGATGCTACCTCGGTTATCTGCCAAATGTTCGGTGATTATTTTTCCCTTCATGTAAGCATTTGTTCCCACATATACCATAACTGCATTAGCAGTGACATGCTCGACAACACCAGAAATGATACTTCCGCACTTAATAGCGTGGTCAGTAACAGAAGCCCTGCCATTCAAAATGTTCAGTGAACATAATTCCCAATATTAACTCCAAACAAATAGCTTCAAACAAAGGAAACAGATAATTTCACACTAAAAAAGAGCCAATGTACACATGATGATCAGTAAAGGAATAAAGATGCCCTAATGTGATCTCACAACTCACAAGCACAAAAACTTATTACAGAAAGGCTAAGGTTTGCTGACTCACAAACAGTTACAATTAAAGTTCAGAGAAATATTATCAACTTCTTGGATACAAAAGAACTTAAATGAAAATCGCTACAGTTGTCACCGTAACAATAAGTATAAACATGAAGTGAAACAACCAAAGAACTAGAACACAAAAATGGCAAACTAGCAAGAAATTAAAAAACACTATCAGATAGTAAAACAAACATTTAAAAAAGAAGCTTGCCAGAATCATGAAATATTATCTGAACCAGTATAACATATTGTGCTTCTTTAAAGACTACCTATGCATCGAGTAGAACTAATTTAACAAGCCAAGGTAATTCTTCAGTCCCCTTTTTTTACTAAATTAATAGGCCAGGATAATTCTTCAATCCCCTTGTTTCGCTAAGCTCCTTACGCGGAGCTTGTTAAATCCCAAACACTGCCAGATAGAGACCACTGCCTCAAATGACTACACACACGACAGTTTCTATAATTTTCCTCTGCATGTTAGACATATAATGCATATCTATACCAAGATGAAACAACGGGCAGGGGCTTCTGCACTCCTGGAATGCAACAACAAATGCACTAGAAAAAATCCAACACAAGATAAAGGTGCAAAGGAAGCATACAAAAAAAAAAAAATTGCTCAAGTCCTTTAAAGCCAAGGACATTAACCAGATGACAAAGAGGCCTTAGTGAGCATTAAAACAGCAGAAGAAGACTGAGAAACAAGAACTACTCAAACAACTATTTGCACCAGCATAAACACATAGGAATGAACTCAATAAACGATGAAAACCCTTCGAAGAATTTTTCCTTAAGAGAATATCACCGTACAGGATTTACAAAACTACAAAATGACAACTGGGAGCAAGAGATATTGATGACATAAAATTCTTGTAAGAGTGATGGAACAAAACACAAATACCTGATCAGATTAACAACACGGCACCATAAACATGATACAGGATATGCATCATTATATGCAATGAACGCTACTTAACAGCCAAAAAATCATTGAATCAAAGAAATTTACTAGAAGAACAGATTAAACAACTGCATAAAAAATGGCAAGATGCTGAGTGATGTGCCAAAAGCATTGAGAGGTTTAAAACATGCTTCATCAATACCCAAAATTTCTGACTAAAGAAACCTAACCCACATGAAATTTTCCTGAATTCTCTTTCCTTTAAATGATAATTCAATAATATTCTAAAACCATCAAGCACGGCTCGTAACCATAAAAAGACCTTCCCAATATAATCAAACAGGAAATTCCCAACATAATGAGAAGATAGATCAGGCAATAACCTACAAACAATTACAATCATGTTATATTCTATTTCAACCTTTATAGTGATGTAAAACACACAAACCTTTTAGGAGACAATACAAAACTGAGGTTGATCTTCCGCGCACCAGGAATGGCATTTATTACTCTACATTTGACTACTTGCCCAACATGATACGTGGAATCAACTTCACTACCTAGATCTAATGCAAGCTCCGATCTGGATTACGACATTAACAAGAATAAGCCCAGAATAAAGATAAATAAAAATAAATCAATGCATTTCAAACATATGAGTTCCATCCTGGCTTTAAGGAAAGAGGGAAAAAACAACACTATCATAGCACTGACAAGTGGCAAATTTCCTAGGAGACATTACTACAAAGGAGAATAGCAAGACATGAGTTGCAGCATATAGGTACAAAAATGTTGAACTCTATCAAACATAAAACAGTTATACAATTACAGTACAATATGACCACACAAAAAAGTTTTATAAGCACCGCATACATCATTATATTGCATGTACTGGCTTTTTAAAAATAAATGGCACTTCATGTTACTCTCAATCCAACATAAACACAAATGAGACCATGCACTCATCAAAAGTTTGTATAGCTTTAGGAAGCTTCAAGTAGAGCTTACACAGAGCACAAGTAGCATAATTCACCAAGAGCCACCGCGGTCAAGTAACCAAGAGGTATTATAGCTCATGGTCAGATTGTTGGGGTTCGTAGCCTTTAAAGGTCGTGAACGCATGAAAATATAATAGTGGACTATGCACTCCAGTTGGAATGTAAATTAGTTGACTGACCTAAGGTTATATCCAACACCCTTTCCTAGGGCATAAGCACGAATGTTGAGGGTTTCCTAGAGGGTCATCCCTTGCTGAATTCGGAGAGAAGCTCAAGGAGGTGGTTAGCAGGTCAGGAGAGCTTCGTGGCCTCCTCTGGGCAAATATAAGCTTGTGAAATCGGGGGACGGTCTGGACGATACCTGATTCTGGATCAAGGCATCAAATTTTTAAACACTGGCTCCTAATAGGGTTATGCTCACATAAGAAAGCTTAGTTTGTGAGGTATTGCACAAGGAACCTTCCTGGCTCAAAAAATTTAGCAAGGCCAATAGGATTAGAGGTTGCTATTGGTCAAAAATCAAATGTGGGGTCTACTAAGTCCCATGGGGATGACCCTAGACACATTCGAGTAAGTCCTCCCAACTGTTTGTTTTATTTTTCAGTCACATTTACATAGGTATTATGAATTTTCAGGAATATCATATGTATAAATTGTAAGTGGAAGCTTGTCTTTCACTCCTGGATTGTGTTTAATTCGATTTGGCAGTAAAATCAAAGGTCTTAGGTTTTAATTAGGGTTATATTTCTTATTTATAGCAGTGTACTGTAGCACTTCTAAGCGGACCTCAGATTGATTATTTAAAGAAAAAAGATAGTCTTTACCACCAAGGCAAATCCAAGTCAGATGGTATCCATTTCTCATATCAATCTCTGGCAGAATCTTGGGCTTGCTAACATGTCAAGCAAATCACCAAGAGGAGGAATTGAGAAGCAGTACTTGATTGTTATTTTATAAATTGCCCTATTGTCCACACACATCTGCCAAGAGTTTCCTTCTTAGGGATCGATAAGGTTGACCCAAACTTCTCTCAAATCAGCTCCTTGTTGAATAACTTAGTGACTGGCCTATGTAGTTTCTCGTGTTCTTTTGGACTAAAATGAGGCAAGTACAAAAGAGTGGCACCGAGGTCTACATCAATGTAATGTTGTATATCCTCACAGTAGGTAAGCCACAGAGTTATTATTTTGGCATAGCATCCATAATGGTAACAGCAATAGAGATGGAATTAAGAGGAGAAGAACCCTGTGTTACCAATGCAACCACAATCCCTTGCTCTCAGCTTTCCTCAAGAAACCGATTCAAAGGAAGTATAACCACCCCCCACCCCCCTTCTTTTCAGATTCAAGCTGGTTTTCCTCTTTTACTGCTTGCAAGGTCATTTTAGTACCATTCTCCCAAAAGTTATAAGTATCATGTCTTTCATCGTGTATGGCACTGCGGTCATACTGCCATGGGCAGTCCAATAATATGTGGCAAGCATCCACAGGTAACATCACACCAATTGTACCTGTACATTTTTCTAATGGCAAATTTAACAACCCTGATTAACATGGGTTTTATCACCTCATATCTGGAGATCTTGTACGATAACAGATGCCTTTCCCACATCAAATAGTGCTTGTCCACCATCTCTTGTGACACCGCAGCTCCAACTATCAATGATAATGGTGCAGACCTTTCCCTATACAGTGCATCAGGTGCAAAAGATATTTGTTTGCAGCAAGGGTTCTTCCCCCAGTATTTGGATAGGAAATAATTGTCTACTCACAGGAAATTCACCCTCACCGCTGCAACACCTTCGGGTTCATTTATCAAGGTCTTCCGCATAGACACATCTCATCTCAAGTTCTCCATCATAGTCCGAATCTATATCATAGAGATGTCCAGGCCAGCCTCTTTGGGCACTCAAACGATCGATGCCAGGTTCATCACACTTAAAAAAATTATCACCATGTTCCCAGGTTTGAAGAGGCTAATCAAGATCGTGCCTTTTCCCGTTGTTGCCTCGTCACCAGGACAAGGATTCAAGTTGGCAGGGTCTCAAATTAGCATTGGGCCCTATGAGAGCTGAAGATGGTTCCTGATCATAGGAGCCACTAGAAAAACTCCTCAATGTTGATTCAACCTTTAATGCAATTTGTTTGGATCATGGCTAAAGATTTAATGAACAATCATTCATCAGACGAAAGATGGTGAGAAATAGGGTAAGTGCTTACTTTCCAATGTTCTTTCAGTTTCTAACGACTAAAAAACTCCCAAAGAGTGGATCCAAATAACAAAGCTTTCTTCACAGTGAGTGAACAAAGAAAATATATATTAGTACTGTCTGATCACATCAAGAATACTAGCCCAAGGGAAAAAGAATATAGTACTCTAGAAAAGGAGGTGACAAGGTAAACCGGTGATAGGAAACTTCAATTACAACTCGAACATTTAAACCATTAACAATAAATGTAAGTGGAATCAACAAAAAGCAAGAAAAGATAATATAAGGAATGCGTTCCTAAAATGTAATTCCATATTCATTTTAGCACAAATAGATGACAAATCAAAATAACTTCAATGCAATGCTCTCCAGAAACTAATGTGCTGCCCAATTCCCTCAGAAAAACAAAATTGCGCTATCCATTGTCCTCCACTTCCAAAGCAGCCCATAGTACCAATTATACAAATATAATAAAAAATGAATTTCAGTAAGTTAAAAATATTGACAAAATCAGATCCTTAAAGGTCTCCACCTAGAGCAACAGTCATATCAAGTGGGAAACATTAGTAAAATGCACAAGGGCAAAACAGGTAAAAATCTTGCCTATGAGCAAAACCCTGCACACCATTGTAGAATCTTACAAAGCAACCATGCTTCTCTATTTTGGTAATCCAACCATGTGTGATTAATCCAACAGCAGCATTGACGTATGAGGAAAGAACGCCAAGCTTTGACTTCACCTAAAAAGAACAAAATACTATATTTATGTTTAACCAAACCGAAAGATGTATGGTACACCACAAAAGTTACAACTAAGAACAATCAAACAGTAAAATAATCTTGAAAGAATTTATGGAACACCTTAATGTTTGTCAAATTTAATCTAAGTTATATATAGCATATTATATGAATCAACAATAGTTTATGGCTAAATGTTAAATAGCATGAAGGTGTGATGTATGTAGCCGAGGATGGAGATCAGTGGGAACATGCATAGATGCCTATCAACAGAGAGGCGTATATGATGCCTATAAGCATATATGGCTTCAAAGCATAACCAATTCTAATACAATTTTCGCAACTTACCATAAATATGTTCACGTTATGTGCAGAAGCATGAATGAAGAAAGTTCACATGCAAACATATACAGACCATGTAGACATCCATAGCATTACATATATGCATATGAATAATCCATATACACGTGGAAACCATTGGAATGCTGCTCTTAAAGTTACCATGTCGCTGAAGGCATGGTTGTTTGGCAACAAAGTTATGCCTTTTTTTAAAACAAATTGCAAGTGCATGTCCTCATTTGAAAAACCATCAATACACCCTTAGAATGCTACACCGCTTGCTAATAATGTACGTCTTCTCAATTATATACTTCAAAAAAAAAAAAATTTACACTAGTCTGGTTGCCTTTTATAAAAAACTTAATTTCTTAGGTTACAAGGACATTACATGTGACCATACTATCATATTATCATATATGTTCAGTCAGCTCTTGAACATGATCTAATGTTATAGTAATCAACAGTTTTTGAGCTGGTAGCAGCTCCAGATTCACTTCCAAAAAGTTGTCCACATAGAATATCTATGTGGGTACTACATATCTCGAAGATCTATTTCCACAACTAAGTAGGAAGCAGTATCTCATTTCCAAGTCTCATGCATAAGTTGTCTATAGAAACACGCTGTTTTCGAGCTAACAGATAATTTGGATACACGCGCTATTGTCAAATTTTAAGTTCAAATCTCAACCTGTACTTCTCAAGGGAATAATAATGTGGTGATCAAATTAGAAAAATGTTTTTGCACGACCATAGCCTCCGACACCATCCAATGAAAATGGAGAGGCAAGATGCACTGATATCTGCATCAGCACATCATGGGAGTCCAATTCTCGTTGGACAGGACAGGAAGCTGTGGCTGCATGCAACAGCAGCAGCACAAACACCCTACCCTTCAAATTATTTATGATCATGAATTTTATCCAGCATGAAGCCATTGAGGTGCTGGGTTTTCATAGCACAATGTCTCAAGTTCCATTCCTTTGTAACTTTTGTCAAAAAAAAAAAACAAACATTGTACAAGAGAGGGTACTTGGGAATGTTATATATGTCCCACATTAAATAAACCCTGAATATCAACTTAACAAAAAGTAAACTTGTTCTCCAAACAATCAAAACAGCCACGATGTTTCCGATGCAAATAAGAGACTCCCCAATTTTAAACTGTGTACACAATTCGTAATTGTGACTCAGGCATATTCTCGGTCCATATTATGTGTATGACACCCATTGAGGGTCTTTTAGTAAGTTTACAAATGTAAACCTATACATAATGATCAAGCAAAGTTAATCAATTATCAATTTACGGCACCACATACAATCAATGAGAGTACAAAACTTTACCTTTCTAGGGGATTTGCTTGCCAAAACCAAGACAACATCCGAAGACAATGTAAAAAGTACAATATCTACTAATGATGCAGATGGACTCCATATAAGTTCTAATTCAGTATTTCATAACAACAGACAAAGCACATCAAAATGAATGACCAATGCAACCCTACATGTGCATTATAGAGCCCATCAATGACCATGCTGTTAAGGCTTTAGCAAGAGGATACGACTATGCAGTAGGCCAATTGTGATTCAACTCATCAGATGATCCATTTCAGGTTTCTTTTGTTTTTCCAATTCTTAGAGAAGTAATCAACTTGTGCCATAATTACTTGTAACCCAGCAATTAATTTGGTGGAAATTTTCTACTCCTTCCATATGGCACAGACATTGCACATAAGATAGATCACAAATTCACATCTCAAACATACATACTAATGCCATTAACCTAGAAATGGTGAAAATGGTAAAACGGTCACCGATTTTCTTAAAATGTAACTTGCTTAATGTGTAACAAAGGACTGCACTATTTTACCACCAAGAAATGGAAAAAGAATTCAAAGAATGTAAAACTCAGAATACTGAAATCATCTTTTATAGGAAAAGATCAGCACAAAAGAATCAGGCTGCAAAACGTACAAGGGTTTTCTTGTGTGTCACAGTGATTCTCTTTGATTTGCATCCCAAGACACGAAATGTTAACTCTGCTCCAACCTACAGACAATTCCAGGAAGAAAGTAAAGATCTCCTGCTAATGTGACAATGAACGAGATACATAAACAAAGCAATGATAAAAAAAAAATCACATCCTCCAGCAAACCAACACAGTTGACTAGAAAATTATTTTAATGAAGGTAGGTTGAAAACATACCTCGAATTTCTTAAAAGGTTTTACAAGTTCGAATTCTGACATATGCTGAAGAGGACAAAGTGCCTTGATACCATTAGAGAATTGCACGATTGCACCAAATGTTTCCACAGCAATGATCTTTCCTTTGACAAACATACCAGGCTTCACATCTGAATGAGCAAAAACAGACCCCTCAAAAGCAGAAGCCTGTACATA
>NW_006500356.1:1936509-1950915 GCF_000471905.2 Amborella trichopoda | reverse complement strand
AAGTAAGGTAAGTAAGTAAGTAGTAGTAGTATTACGTACGTACGTACTAACGTAACTAACTAACTAACTACTACGTACTACCTACCTACCTACTACTACTACTCTCTCTACTACTACTACTACTACTCTCTCTCTCTCTCTCTCTCTCTCTCTCTCTCTCTCTCTCTCTCTCTCTCTCTAGTAAAAAAATCATTTCTCTCTCCTCCCTTCTAGATAGGGCCATGCCATCTAAACTTTGATAAGGGAGCCAAATTGAAACCATAATTAGGGTTTTGTTGTTCGGAGAAGAAATATGGGTATGCCCAACCAAAGGAGGATTCTATGCCTTCAAGCCCAATCCTGATTTGTTCCTAAGGGTTCCTCCAAACCCTAGTTAGGTTTCCATGCCCTCTAAAACCCTAGAGAAAGAGGTATTGCCTGTGAAAGATATCTCTTATAACACTCTAAATCCTCAAGAAACTATTTATTATAAGTTGTTGCCAACAAAAGCTTAGGAAATGCAAAAAGGAAGTTGTTAGAAATTAGATTATTGCCTAACAAAACATATGATGTGTCTCTCTCAATCAACAGTTAATATGAAAAAACAATGAGTGAGAAAACCAAAACAAAAACCTTCATCATTAACAGTGTTTTTCAATGAACTTTTATTCTTTAAAATTAAGCATCCAAATTATGAAACAACAAAACAATATGATATGACAATATTAAAAAACAAACAACAATAAGTGCAAAGGAGAAAGATTACAAGTGGACCATCCAGTCAAAGATGAAAGAGTTATGAATGCTATCCCTAAGGGTGAATACATAAAACAGCATACCATCCCATCATGAATGGAATCTAAGGCAAGCCCCTTGTGCAACAATGAAAGACGTAGTGAGAGCCAGATCCTTTTGCTTCCTTTTGCTTCTCTTTTATCATCATGTGCAACTCCGATAACTACGCAAGGGACTAATTGTCCAACATAAAAATTACATTCCAGCACCTACATAGGAAAACAATCAAACGTGAGAATCCATACACATAAGCCCTAGCACAACACTAATGGTGCTTGTAGATTTATAAAAAGATTAGAAAAAAGGGCCAGGAATAGGGATAGCAACAACACAATGATTGGTTAAGGTCCCTCACATTGTTCTCCTTGCTAGAGGAACCACGGGTCTTCTCCAAGCTTCCTCCTTTCTCTAAGAAGAGATCAGATGCTTCCTCTACTTTAACAAACCCTTTCAAACCCCCTGGAAGACTAACTAGGAGATCTTTTGCGTTAACTTCAGAAATAATTCCCCATATCTTCATTCCAACGGATACATTCTGCAGAATCAAAAGGTCACCAGAATTTAGTTGTAAGAATGTGCAGTTAAAGGTATGTGCTCATTTTACATTTATAACGGAAAAAAAAAAAGTATAGACATCTTTAGATCACTATAAATATAACAATTTTAAAAAGTGAAGGCACAACTCATTACAGTAAAATCATAACACATTCTGAACAGATGGATAACCAACCATATAAAAAAAATGGATATAATGAGCAAAAACTAAGAGACACTTCATACAAAAACTCTTAAGTTCAAATCCAAATAACATCAAGTAATTCACATGCCTCCATGAAACTATGCTTTTGCCAAAAGCAAGAATGTCAATGAGCTCTAGATGTAATAAGAAGTCCAGATAAAAAATCAATAGAACCAGAGTGGCCAGGATAGCTTGGTAAGCAAGCACCCGGCGCCAACTGCCAGTTCGTTTCTTTCTCTTCTTGAAGCATGAACAGCCTCTTACTTCTCCAACTTCTTAAAGGCCACAGTGGCCACACAAACACCCACGAAAGCGCACACACACAACACAAACACAGACACAGAGACACACAGGCACAGGCACAGGCACAGGCATAAGCACAGGCACACATGCACGCACACACAGGTGCAAGCACGCAGAGAAAGAGAGAGAGAGAGAGAGATTACTGCAGCAGAATAAATAAGAGTGTGATTTTCAATTATTTTCATGGCTCCTTTTTCCCCCAATTTTTCTAAAATCTCTCTTCTCAAACTCTAAACAAGAATTCCTGCTGAAATACGACTTCCAATCAAATCAACATTTCGTTGATGAGTACCCCTCCAAGTTACCGAAAATCTCTATCTAAACTTTACCAACCATTAAGTTAGAATAAGATGCAAAAGAAGGAATTTCAATGATTATCAAAACAACAATATTCATCAAAATAAATAAATGCCAATGTTGAAAATTAACTAAGAATAGAGAAATTTATGAAATAAAATTACACAGATAAATTTAATTCAAAACTAATCAATTACAGCAAGTAATTGGAAAAAATCCTATCAAAAATAAAAAATGAAAGATGCTGAGACTTCTAACATAATCTGCAATAACAGGTATAGATCACTTATTTGCCCTAAAATTCATCTTGGACATCTATCCCGACCTCAACAAGGGACAACCCTTTGAAAACCCTCAAGAGTAGCACCATATACCCGGGGATAGGGTTTTGAACATGACCAAGGTCGTAGACTGCAACCCTCGGTCAATTAACCAACACATACACTCCCAATTAAAGTGTACAATCCACTATTTACATGCTCACACAGGCTTTAAAGGCCACAAACCCCAACATATTCAAGCAATGGTAGAGGAACCACCCTCAGTAGGCCCCCACCTGGCAAGAGCAACCGCTGTCGTATTGGCTTCAGAACCAAGTTTCCAAGGATACTAATATTTCATCTAGACTCATCCTATGGTGTTCTTAGAATCACCATCAACTATGAAGTCCTGGTTCCAATTTTTATAGAACCTCGTTAAGCCGTCTAGTAGGGCATTTACCAGTGATTCAAAAAACCCCAACGCCTGGGCGGCCGCCTAGGTGGAATTTGGGGCCTGGGCGATTTTGAAGCACAAATTCCTGGGCGCCCGCCAGGCGCCCAGAAAACCGGCTAGGCGGCCACCCAGGTCCTGCGCCCCGCCCGGGGGCAGAAATTCACTTCGGTGGGGGCATTTTTGGTCCATTTTTTTTAGATTAAAGGGCCCAAAATGGTGGTTTTAGGTTCATTTGAAACCTAAAACTTATTGGAGCGTATTATAGAGAGAGAAATCCCCCAAAAAACTAGTTTCTTGGCAATTCATAAGGATGGCAATTCAAAGTTATGAGAAATTGATCAAAACATCACCCATTGATATTAGATTTAATTTTTGATGTTTTATAAATCTATTGAGGTCTTTTTTAGAATATTGTGAGTCCTTAGAAGCATCTTTGGGGTGGAAATTTGGAGAATGAGCAATCAAACTCAAAGTAAGTGATTTTTTTTTATTGTTTTGCTTGTATAAATTGTATTATTTTGAGATGTCTTCTTCGACATCTAATAGAAGTGGTGATCCTGGTTGGAAATATGGCTACAACCCAGATTCTAATGATAGAAATTGCATAAGATAAAAATTTTCTGAGATGGATACAAAAGGGAGCATAAATCAGTTCAAGAAACATCTTGCCGGTATCAGGGAGGATGTTGCCCCATGTAAAAAGACTCTTGATGCTGTTAAAAAGGAAATAACCAATTTTTTGAATATGGTAAAAATGAAAAAAGATGAGAAATTTGCCTCCATAGCAGAGATTAGGTCTGGGGTTCAAATAAATGATGATGATGATGATAGTGATGAGGATGGGATTGGGAGGGATGTCAAGAAGTAAAACAATCTATTATTAAGGGAAAGGGAAAGGGAAAGGGAATTGTAATTGTTTCTAGTTCTGGGAGTAAGAAGCCTCGGGTTAGAGGCCCTATGGATAGTTTTTTGCCTCGGCCTGATTCTGAAGTGGCAGGAGAGAAAACAAAGAAGCAAACCACCATTGAAAAAAGAATAAAAAAGGAAGCGAGAGATATAGCTACTTATTATCTTGCTACATGGTTTTATGAGGCGAGCATTCCTTTCAATACTGCTCACTTAACCAGCTTCTATACTGCAATAGAGGCAATTGGCCAATTTGGGCCTGGGATGAAACCCCCAACCCCATATGAGCTTTCAAAGCCTCTTTTGAAAAAGACAGTGAGTGTCATGAAGGAAGCTGTAGAAGTTAAGAATGATGCCTAGGGCTCAGTATGGGGTTTCTATTATGACTAGTGCTTGGAGTGATAAGAAGAGAAGAAGTCAAATGAATTTGCTTGTGAATTGTCATTTAGGGACTGTTTTTTTGATGTCTATTGATGCCTTTGATCATATCCATGATGCCCATTACATATTCCAAGTTATAGAGAAGGGAATCAAGGAGGTTGGGGAGTATCTTGTTGTACAGGTTGTCGCAGACAATGCTGCTCCTAATGTTGCTGTAGGTAATTTGTTGCACATAGCTTATCCTAGAATCTTTTGGACACCATGTGCAGCACATTGTATAGACTTCATGCTTGAGGCTCTTGGCGGTTTAACCGAGATATCAGGTGCAGTGATGAAGGCAAAGTCAGTTACGAATTTCATTTATGGCCACCATCTCACCCTCAGCATGATGCGTAGATTTAAAAAGAAGTAAGAGATTGCGAGGCCTGGGGTCAAGAGATTTGCGACCTGGTACTTATGCCTAGATAGCATACATTCAAGGAGAGTGCAGTTGAGGCAGATGTTTACCTCGGATGACTGGAGAGTATGCAAGTGGTCCAAGGATCGGTTGGGAAGAAGGTGAGAGATATTATCCTTTCTAAGGCTTTTTGACAAAGGGTGAAGGGCGCTCTTAAGGTATTTTTTCCTCTTGTCAAAGTCCTTCGCATGGTTGATAGTGACAAGCCTTCTATAGGCTATGGAGAAATGCAAAAGAGAGATAGCCCAAAATTTCGATAATGATGAGAGCTGCTACAAGCCTGTTTTGGAGATTATTGATGAGAAGTGGGATAGGCAACTACATCGACCATTGCATGCAGCTGGTTATTATCTGAACCAAGATTTTTTTTATGTTGACAAGGATACACACACAAATGACACAATTATGACTAGATTTAATAAATGTGTAGATGTGCTAGTCCCCGATCCTGATATCCAAGATATTATATGCACTGATGAGCTAGTAAATTACAAGTGCTCATTAAAGTCTTTTGGGAGTCCAATGGCGATGAGGAAAAGGGCCAAAATTGATCCAGGTACCATAGTAATAATATTCTTAAATTCATCAAGTTCAAGTAATCAAGTTTCATTTTTACAATTCTATTATTTATTTATGATTTTATTATATATCTTTGCAGCCCATTGGTGGAGCCAATATGGGTGTAATTCTCCAAATTTACAAATTCAGATCTTAAACCTATCCACTTCCTCATCCGGTTGTGAGCGCAATTGGAGTACTTTTGAAGGGGTAAGGCTGTAAGGGTAATTTGTATAATTGTATTAATAATACATGAACCTTAAATTTTAATTAGTTTCATTTGATTTTGTTAGAGACATACAAAAAGAAGGAACAGGCTTGAATCAAAGAGGCTCAATGACCTAGTCTATGTCAAGTATAATCAATTCTTGAAGGACAAGCTTGCTGAGAGAGATAAGAAGACCCCATTAGATCAAAAAATATGGACAATGCTATGGAGTGGTTAGTTGATGATGATGATGAGGTCGAGGGGCATGAAGAATTGACATGGGATATGGTCATGGATGCTTCAGGGACATCAGTTGACCCTCCTAAGGCCACTAGATCTTCTGCACAAAGAACGTGGGTGGAGGAGGAAGAAGAGGCAGATTCAAAAGAGACGGAGGAGGATGACGAATATGTCAAGGAGGGTGACAACTCCGATGAATATGATGCCAATGCAGCTGACCCTCGTTTTTCTGATGATGAATGATGAATGTTGTATAATTATTAAACTTTGAACTTTGATTGAACTATTGTCTATTGAAGATTCTTTTGAGACTTCAAGTATTTGTATTTATATTACTTTCATTTTTGTTTTCTTCCTCATGGTGGTGTAATATTATAATGTGTTTTGTGGATAGTGGATTTGTAGTTCCACTAGTTTGATACTATTTGGTAACTTTGGTTTGGTAATTTGGTTGGTTGGTAAATTTTAAGTATCTATACCGACTAATGGTTATGCTTTTCAGCTTATGGAGTGTGTGCTACTGTGTAGTATACTTTGGATAGATTCATTCCTCAATCAAGTATTTCAATTTTACCTTGGAACCAAAAGTAATTTTGAGTATACTCTATATAGATACCTTTTTAAATTCAACTGGGTCGCCTAGGTTCTGAGCACCAGCCTAACGCTTTTTGAAACACTGGCATTTACCTTGGCCTAGGTGGAGTAACCTATAACAAGGTAGCAATGAAAAGATTAGTAGATGTTTGCTTAGAATTTCGAAGATACCTCCGAAACTATAAGGCCCCACGTTGCCAAAGAGCATCCATCTCTATTCAATTCGACAGTCCCATGGCCTGCGGATCCACAAAATAGACTTGACTACGTTTGGGCGCTTGTGCCTAATGACGTGTCACGTGTGATAGTTTGAGCTCTTTATAGTTTACTCGCCCAAAAGATGGTCAGACTTCTAACATAATCTGCAATAGCAGGTACAGATAACTTTTGCCCTAAAAATTCTAGAACTGCATTCCCCCAAAATAATCCAACAAAATAGCCAAAACTCAGACTCTTCAGACGAACAAGCCGGATTTGGGGTAAGGAAGGGAGAACTAGGCAGAGAAAAGTTGTTCCGTTGAGAGTGGGGTGATCCATTTCCAATTGAATACTCTCAGTACTTGGCCCAGAGAGTAGACGCCATGCTACACTGGAGAAAGTAATTGGTACATGTTTCTTCAGCATCCAGACGCAAACTATAGCAATTAGTTACAGGCAATTCTCGCCATAGTGATTGTAACAATCACGTAAGAATCTTGTATAATGGGTTGTAACAGTCATCTAACAATCTTGTATAATGGGTTGCATTAGTCATGCAACAGTCTTGCATAATGGGGTGTAAAAGTCATGTAACAGTCTTGCATAATGGGTTGTAATAACCACAATAATCTTGCATAATGGGTTATAACAGTCTTGCATAATGGGTTGTTAACTCCCATAGGGATCTATGTATATAGAGCACATTGGCCCACAATTTGAATAGAGCGGAAAGATATTTATACATTCTTTATCTTTTACTGAAATTTACTCTCTCTTTTCTCTCTCAATTTTAACATGGTGTCAAAGCAGGTCTTGAAACCCTAGGATATCCAATACTTCCGATGACCCAAGAATCATGATTTGTTTTCATTCTTGGGCTTGAAGCTCTGATATATCAACAACCTCGTATTTCCAGTATAATTCATCTCACTTTGTTTTACCGATAAGTAAGCTTTCATCCCAAACTCCTTTCTTTTTTAGCAACCTCATATTTCCAGCATTCTCACATTTCCAGCAACCTCATAGTACTCCCAAACTCTTTCTTTCCAGCAACCCCATATTTCCAAAAACATCACATTTCCAACAACCTCATATTTCCAGCAATCTCACATTCCAGCATGGGGGGGGGCAGCAGGGTTTCCTAGTTCAAGAGAGAAGGAAAGTGTCAGAAATCAAGGACAATATTTCCTCGAGAAGCAGTCAATTTGACCACCCAGGATGGATGATTGCTACATTTAAGCTACATGGGACAAACTACTGAGAATGATCTCAATCTGCCAAAATGTTCAGAGGAAACCGGAGGAAATTGGGTTCTATCATAGGAAAAGTGAGAGAACAGCCACAAATGACCATCCCGTGGTAAATGGGAAAGTGAGAACTTCACGGTAATGGCACGGCTCTTTCATTCCATGCAGCCAAGTATCAACATGGAAACGTTGTGTCCTAAGACTACAAAGCTACAAAGGATATATAGCAGGCAGTAGCCAAGATATGTTCACAACGAGATGATATGGCCAGGATTTTACCAACTGCATCGTGAAATGGCGAATCTGTGGCAAGGAGAAATGGCTTTGGAAGAGTACTTTGGGATACTAAGGCAAAAGTAGGAAGAACTAGAACACTATCAGACTATTAATCCTACTATTGATGACATTAAAAACAGGCCGAACGATGAAGAATCATTGAGTTCTTAACAAGCATACATCCTAACTTCGAACTTCAGAGAGTACAAGTTCTAAGAAAGGACAAATTTCCCCCTCTTGAATTAGTCTATAGTTATGTAAGAGGGGAGGCTAACAAAAAGGCTATTGCAGAGGGACAAAACTCTAACATCCAATCAAAACGACCAGCCTTTGCAACAAGCTTCAAGCAAGGAAAAGCAGGTACAAAAGGACCAAATTGTGCCCCACTCTCTCCTGCCGAAAAGGAGAAATTCAAATGCTCTCGTTATGGTAAGAGGAGATACACTCGAGAGTATTGTTGGGACTTGCATCCACACAAGACCGAAACGTAGGAATGCAAGTACTCATACTGTATCGACTGAGGGGCAGGAAACCTCAGACACACAACCCAATGAATTCAATCCAAGAGATCAAGCCATCAAAGATTTATAACCTCAGTTGACTACTCTCAAGGCTTCACTCAGTTCCAAGACACTAGTAGAGCAATCAGGTACATATGCAACTGCAAAACATGCGTCCAACTCCATTTCTTCTACATCCTGGATCATTGACTCCAAGGCTGCTAACCATACGACTGATCAAAAAAGTTAGTTTCTTGTCTTTTTCTCTTGCTTCTACTAAAGTTAAACTTGTTGATGGGTCCATGACCAATGCCTCTTGGACTAGTACTTACAAACTTTCGTCATCCTTGTCCTTACCCTCCATAATACAAGTGCCTTCTTTTCCTTCCAATTTTCTTTCTGCTAGCAGCTGAACAAAACAACTAAACTGCAATGTCACATTTTACCCCCCACATCGTGTTTTTCAAGACCTAAAAACGAGGAAGACATAGGTGGGGGTCGTGAAGACAATGGGTTGTACCTGTTCAACATGGGATGCACAACCACTGCACTCAACACGGAGTCTCCTAGTCATGAGCAACTTCTCTTGTGGAACACCACGTTAGGTCACATGTCTCTAAAATCTTTAAAATATTGTTTTTAGATAAGTTTGTTTCTTTGAATGTTCCTCAGTTACAATGTGAGGCTTATCACTTGTTTAAATATTGTTAGACGTATGTTTCTTCTAGTGAAGATAAAAGTTCTAAGCCATTCCATCTTGTTCACTCTTATGTTTGGGAGCCTGCTCCAGTTATTGCTTTTTTGGATATCAGTATTTTATCTCATTCATAAATGACTACTCTCGTTATACCTGGATCTATCTTATGAAAAGTAGAGAAGAAGGGCCTTCGATAGTAAAATATTCCACAAAATGGTTCAGGCCCAGTTTGAGACCCAAATAAATATTTTCCTTTCTGATAATGCACAAGAGTATCTATAAAATGGGCTGAAAATTTATTTTCTTGAGCATGGTATAGAAACTCAAACATCGTCTTCCTATATACCACAATTGAATGGTGGCAGAATGCAAAAATAGACACCTGTTAGAAGTGGTGAGAGACATCTTAATGGGAATGAAGGTTCCTAAAACATATTGGGATGAAGCAGTTCTTACTATTGTCTATATAATAAATAGAATGCTTACACCTATTCCTGATGGTGCTTATCCTTTCAAACTTCTCCTTACTATTGTCTATATAATCAATAGAATGCCTACACCTATTCCCGATGGTGCTTATCTTTTCAAACTTCTCCATCATGCACCGCATGTGTTTTTCTTCCACCAAAAACCTTTGGTTGTGTCTACTTTGTGCAATACCTTGGGGTCGGCTAGGAATAAACTAGGACCTCAATCTACTAGATGTGTGTTCCAAGTATATACTCGAACTCTTAGAAAAGATACAAGTGGTACTGTCTGGAAACTAAAAGGAAATACATCTCTAAGGATCTTACCTTCTTTAAGAATACCAAAGAGATTTGACATCCACTATGCCACCCAACAATCCTCTTCCTCCTCTAATGATTAGAAATAGCTCCAATAATCCAACCAAGAAACAGGTGAAATCTAGTGGGAAAATAGCTAAAATTGTACCTCCGGAAAAGGAGCAATGGAAGTCTATGCAAACGATCAACCCCAACTCGTTGACTCGTCAGGTACTTCTCCTTTTACCCCTATTCCTTCCCAACTCAATTTTCCTATTTCTGTAAGAAAAGAATAAAGGACTTGTGCTTGTCATCCAATCAATAAGTTTGTTTCTTATGCTTCACTTTCACCTTCCTTTCATGCATACCTTTACTCTACTCCCTATGTTCCTATTCCCACTAAAATTGCAAATGCATTGGCTCGTCCACAATGGAAGGCCGCCATGGTTGAGGAAATCATTCCCTTAGAGAAGCAATAAACTAGGGATATAATTGATCGACCAAAAAAACATGTGGATGGATGTAGGTGGGTGCATACCCTAAAGCACAAATTAGATGGTTTGATTGAGAAATACAAAGTTCATCTCATGCCTAAGGGTTTTACACAATTGTATGGGGTTGACTATAAGGAGACTTTGGCTCCTGTAGCAAAATCGATATCAACATGGGTACTTTTATATATTGCAGTAAACAGAAAATGGCCAATTCACCAATTAGGCGTGAAGAATGCTTTTCTTATTGGAGATCTACAAGAGGAGGTATATATGGCATTACCTCCTGGGTTTTATCCTCAGTGAGAGAAAGGGAAGGTTTGGAAATTGAGAAAATCTATATATGGATTGAAACAATCACCTCGGGCTTGGTTCGAAAAATTCAGTATGGCAACTTGTCAATGCGAATTTGGAGAAGTGTTTCAGATCATTCTGTATTTTTTAAAAGAGATTCTTGTTCTACCACAATACTGATAGTGTATGTGGAGGATATAGTGCTCATAGGAAATAATCATCACAAGATTCAAAAAAGTGAAAAATTTTAAGGGGGGTGTTTTTGAATTCAGGGATCTTGGTCCACTGAAAATTTGAATACTTCCTTGGAATAGAGGTCACTAAGGTATTTTTTTGTTTCAAAATATACTCTTGATCTTCGATGACACAGGATTGCTTGGAGCCAAACCAACATAATATCCAATTGAGGTTAACCAAACATTGTATGATCAGCAGTCAGAGCCTTTGAGTAATCCTAGTGTATATCAGAGATTAGTGGGTAGACTTATTTATTTGATTGGCACAAGGCCAGATTAGATATGTTATAAGTGTGGCAAGTCAGTTTATGCATGCACCATACTCCCATCACTTGGAGATTATCGCATTTTACAAAAATTAAAATCTGCTCTAGGGAGAGGGCTACTTTATAGCAGTCATGGTCACCTTGATGTACAAGGTTTCTGCGATGCGAATCGGACTAGGTGTTCTCTTGATCGAAGATCCACCAGCGGCTACTTTATGACAATGGGTGATAATTTAGTAACCTAGAAGAGTAAGAAGCAGGGTGTTGTAGCTCAATCTTTAGCAGAAGCCAAGTATCAAGCAATGCAAGTGCTACGTGTAAAATGATTTGGCTCCGTTCTCTTCTTCAAGAGATGGGTGTTAATATATCAGCTCCTATTCTTCTACATTGTGATAATTAAGCGGCAATTATATTGCTTTGAATCTTGTATATCATGAAAGAACCAGGCACATTGAAGTCGATTGTCACTTCGTCAGAGAAAAGGTCACTTCAAAGAGAATATGTACTCCATTAGTTCAATCTGAGAATCAATTGGCAAACATACTAAGGCCTCTAATCGAGTTGTAACAGCCATGTCAGAGTCTTGCATACTGGACTGTAACAGCAATGTAACAGTCTTGCATAATGGACTGTAATAGCCATGTAACGGTCTTGCATAATGGTTGTAAGAGCATGTAAGGGTATTGTATAATGGGATGTAACAACAATATAACAATCTTGCATATTGGACTGTAATAGCCATGTAACAGTCTGCATAATGGACTATAACTCCCATAGGGATCTGTGTATATATAGGTAACAATGCCCCATGATTCGAATAGTGCAAAAAGGCATATATACTTTCTTTATCCTGTGTTTGAGTTTACTTTCTCTCTTTTCTCTCTCAATCTTAACACTCTCCTTTATAGCTAATCAATTGAAAGACTATGGTTAAAGATGACTAGCTGGGAGAAGGCTTGTAGCTTGGTATGGGGGCTGATCCAAGCTTTAGTTAGGGTGGGTATATGGATTAATACTAGAGAGAGCTTGGTCAATGGAAGAAAAAGTCGACCTACCAGGCTGGATTTTGGTCCAAATGTTCTTATTGTTCACTGAAGGCAAAATAAAAACAAATTGAAGCAGGTGAAACAGGTTTAACGGGTATTTGGCTTCAAGGTCTGAAAGAGGTTTTCTTAAGGTTGGTGTCCCTGTCGTCTAAACAATCAAATGATTGAACAGGAATGGCATTAGGAAGGTTGGTAACCAGAAAAAGGCTCGCCAAGTGTCTTGTACAAGCAGATGTCCAACCCAGGTATCTTTCCAAAAAGGGAATTCGTCACCTCTATTAGCTTTGAATTGAATGAAAGACATGAATTTATCTCCGAATGGCTAGATGCTTATATAGATGCTAGAAGAACTTGCTTTGGGTTGGCAGTGAAAAAACCAAAATTGTCAGTCCCATACTAGCTAGATATGACCCCTCGCCAAAGAAGGTCGCGTGGGTAGCAAGGCCCCACCACCACTTGTCTAAGAGGGCAAGGTTGATGGATCTTAAGCTTCAAACACCTAAAGCGGCTAGGTGTTTAGGTTGATAGACTTTCTTCCAAGCAACCAGGTGGCATTTATGCTTGATGGCCTCATCAGATCAAAGAAAGGATGACTCTCTAAAGAGTTTATAACACTCACAGGCATAATGAAAAGGAACATAAAGGAGGTAGGAATATTGGTGTTTAATCCAACCACATGAGCAACCCTAACGGCCACCTTTCACTTCAGGCCCACACCTACTAAGCAACCAACACATATAGAAGGAAAGCATTGTATGTCAAATAGCATTCAAACCTCTAGAAGAACAAAAGGCCGCACTCTCAATCATTTCACTACAATGACCATCATCTACTATGAGTTTTTTCATAACTTCACAGCAAATTATGGAGCTTCCAGAGATGACACTGTAGTGAAGTTGTAACTGCAAAATATTCATAGCGTCAAAAAAGAGCATGGGTTTTAGAGGTAAGGACCTCCAGAATTAGAGTCATGAAACCCCTAGACATTGACCTAACTAGGGACATGTTGGAGTTATGTCATGCCAGGCTATCAAGGAAGGCTTCATTCCCTTGCCTTTAGCTCAGCTCCAATGCCGCCATGTGCTGCCTTGGTTCCCTACCCTTACCAAGACAACTCCTCCCTAGTAGGATTCACCATCACCTTACTCTGTCACTCGACCCTATAAGCCATACTGGTTTTTCCATTATTGTTACAACCACAGAGAGTTACATTTCATAAGAACTTATATAGTTGTCTTCTTCATCTTTGTCATCTTCAAATCTGTGAAGGTAAATATGGGGCAACCAAGTATGATAAAGGCCAATGTGGGGCAACCAAGTATAATATATAATGTGAATCTTGGACTTCTTTCTCATAATTGAACCTTCCGTCTAAGTGTGTGTCAGTTGAAACCCCCAAGGCTATCTTGGGGCCATCATCTTCACTTCGAACAGCATAAAAAAAAAGTAACTTCCTTCAACCAATAAGAGTTCCTCTTGTTACAGAGATTCAGTAAGCTCCACGTCATAAATTATTGTTTATCCTTCCACAAAGCTATCCTTGGCCTCTAAGACCATAAAGAGGTTTCTCCAACAATATATAGCTGTCACTCAACCATACACGGAGAAGAACAACATCATTCTAATCCACAGCCTCTTTTCTCTTGTAGCATATCCATATTGATGTTACACAAATTCCAGGCCAAGGCCATCTCTCTTAGGCTTCAAGCACCCTTCCATGTTACCCATGCTATCTCTTGTGCCAAGTCGAGCTAAAAATCTAGAAGACTGTTAAAAGGATTTGAAACATAAAGAGCAGAAAGTCAGTCTTTTGATCCTGAGATGCTTATATGCCTCACCAAAGGGAGGATCTAATAGATATACCCAAGAGGCATCATCAGAACTACTCCATCCAATAGAATGAAATGTATTCATCAACAACAACCATGAGCTGTTCGTTATTCCGTAGGTCCTCGTACTGCCAACCATATTATTTTCCCCTATGAGAGTGGAGATTTGAGGCATCCCTGAAGGACTTAAGTGCAAAGCTGATATCTGACTTGCCTTACACCTGAAATTAGAAAAGTTGTGCCTATAATCTTAGCCATTTCATAACTAATTCTCAAAACCTAGCCTTAACAAATTATGCCTCTCTCCAAAGTCAATCCCCTAAATCTTTCTTACCAAAAATATATCCGATTTCTAAGCAGCAATGTAATCTCTCTCTCTCTCTCTCACGAT
>NW_006500356.1:1920564-1936395 GCF_000471905.2 Amborella trichopoda | reverse complement strand
ACTACTACTACTACTACTACTACTACTACTACTACTACTACTACTACTACTACTACTACTACTACTACTACTACTACTACTACTACTCTACTCTACTCTCTCTCTCTCTCTCTCTCTCTCTCTCTCTCTCTCTCTCTCTCTCTCTCTCTCTCTCTCTCTCTCTCTCTCTCTTTTATATTCCCGGTAACCTCCCCATCTTACACATATCTGACACATTCCTCCCTGAAATGCATTTTTAAACTATGTTATTGTTTAAGACATATGTATAATTATTCATTATTTCTCTTCCTTCAAAATAAAGTGCTTTTGAAAAAAATCAAATCCCTCTTCCTAAAACAGGCACTAAATGCAATGCACGTTTGTGTTTATAAGCATGTATACACATCGACACGCATTGCACAAGCCAGCTGTTGCCAGTCATAGAATTCATCCATAATAAGAGCTCACTCTCAGAAAATAATACGCACCTCCATCCTTACCAGACCCCTTACAATGTTATATTTAAATTGGCTGCATCAAGATCTTTTTTTCTCTCATTAAATTAACAACAAACCATCAGTTTGGAGACAAAAGAACAGTTGCAGCAAAATTTGCAAGTTAGGTTTTAAAACAAAAAGGAAACTATATTTAACAGAATCCATAACTTTATCCTCATAAAGAGGCACACAAGATTGATAAGCGCATAAACTTGATCTCTCATCATTTCTACAGTTACAACTCAGACAATTTCATTAACATGCATCAGTTACCTTAGGAGTGATCCTGTTAGCAAATCTAGGCAATGTGCTAGAGCTTCCATCTCCAAAGAGAGAGCCAAGGTCTTCTTCTGATGTAAATGGCTTCCTCGGGCGCTTTGCCTTCTTTGAAACCCTAGCCTCTACTTCAAACTGAGCATCAGCTGAGGCTCGAGCTTCTTCAAGCTCAGACCTACTCAGTACACTCGCACCTCCTTCAATCAAGGAAGCAACAAAGCAACAACGATCATTACAGAGAATTAGCCAAAACCATAAAAAACAGTCACTTGAGAAGGAGTCATTAAAGATTTATCCAAACCTCTTATAAACACGGAAAGGCCATGGTTTATGAGGACAAAAACACAGAAGAAGTACCTCGTGGGAAGTCGGGAACGTCTTCTTGGGAGAAAATGGAATACGGCTTTGCATGACCTACTTCTTCAACTTTCCTCTTTAAAGACGCTTTCTTCTTCTCCTTCTTCTCCAAAGGCCTCGCTTTGCGAGTCATCGGTGAAGTTTTCTTCATCTTAATTGGTTGTCCTTTAGGAGCCATGAGTGAAATTGCAGAAAGTGAGAGAAAGGACGATAAATAATAGATGCTTAAACCCTAAGGGATCGTTTGGTTCATAAGTAACATTTTGCATATGTAAAACAGTTTTCATAGGTAAACAGTTCCTTGTGCAAGAATTTTCCAATCCTGTTTTTTCCCATGTTTGGTTCACAATCAAAATTCTTGTGTATCCAGTTTCTTATGTTTGGTAACCCATTGGTAAACTACTTCCTAGAATCTGGATTACTACCTACTTTTAACCGTTCTATTGCAATATAAATGATTTGATATCGACATCCATCCAAATAAGATGATTTTTTTAAAACATTCAATCTATATTATGTTTAAAAAAAATGGATGGTTTAGAGCATAAGTTTGGATCGCTTTATTAAATTATACAAGCATCAAGCCTTGGTTAACTAATCCATGCATTTTTTTTTGTTTAATCTCTTTATCTTGTAAGAATAATGAAAAAATATTTGTACTAATAAATATAGCAATGGTTTTTCTGTTCCAATGAATGAATACATCTTTTAACACATGATGTCCATATCCAATCTCGAAAAGCATAACAGAGGTACAAGTACAAATAAGTTCAGCATGCCTTTTCAAATACACTTTTCCACATATATCATCAAATAACAAATGGTGTCTAGCAAATTTGAAATATTTAATAAAATGTCTCAAATTTGACAACAGTACTGATTAAAAGAATCGAAGGAAAGTATTTGCCTTCAAAAATTCACGATTTCTGCTCATCATATAATCCAATCCACTTATCAGAAGGTCCTCACACAACATTATCGATGGGTTTCATAGGAGAACATTGGACTTGAAATAGAAAAGGTTCAATATCTCTGGGCATTTATAATCACCTAATTCAAATAGAAGCGACCCCTAAAATTGTAATCCCATTGAAGGACCAAATACTGCAAATGAACATATATGACTCCTAATAGAGAATTATCAAATCACAGCTAAACCCTAGAATAGAGATTCTCCTGTTTGGTAGAATTCCCACA
The DNA here is from genome assembly GCF_000471905.2 of Amborella trichopoda. The sequence goes on along the minus strand of NW_006500356.1, from coordinate 1,934,089 downwards.
CACAACAATGAAGGTTCCAAGGAAACTCATAGTACACATGCAATTCTTCAGTGATGTAACTCTTCTTTGTGTTTCTTCCTCCAAACATTTGACTATATGAGGAAAATTGGCTTCTAAGGATATACAATATTGCATTAGGGATATAGCTAGACAAAGAAAAGGATATCATTGTTATCAAGGTAAATCTCACTAAATTTCTCTTTCATGCTTTTTTGTTCAAAAATATATTTCTTTTTCATGTTACTTTATATTCTATGATAAAGATCTTAATTGCCCCCAATGAGATAGGTAAAAACTACATAGAAACACAATGACACCATTGGCTTACTACTACAAAGGAAAGTTGCTCTTGACAGAGTACCTAAATTATTCATACACATGGATATTGCAGCCATGAAAGTATACCATTTATTCTCTGAGTCAACCTCTGACAATTTCATAAAATCTCATTCCTTTTAAAGCATAGTTTTCGAAAGAATGTAATACACATACAAGAAACCACTGATGCTCTACGAAGAAAACCATACAGCTAGATTCCAACAACTTTAAAAAGCAGCAACAATTCAGAAAAGGTAAAAAACCATAAAATGAGGACATGGAAATTTACTTTCATTGCTTCAATTTTTCATGTCGATGAACAAATAAAAATTTCATAGTATTATAATATTTCAGTAAATTAATATTATATATTATAATATTATATATATTATAACATTAATATATATATTATATATTATAATATTATATATATTATAACATAAATATATTTATTATATATTATAACATGAAGTAATTATATATTTCATGAAATATTTATAATCCAGAGGTTATCATGTATATACATTACATGTTATAAATATTTCATGAAATACATTACAATATAATATATTTCATGTTATATATTATTGAAATATAATATATACATGATTTTCATTATGATGTGTACATTATATATATTTCATGTATAACATGATATATTTCAGTATAATTATGGATATAATTATATCATGAACTTTACATATATTCTGATATAATCATGAAATATAATTAATGTTATATCCATTATTTCATGATAATTCATGTTATATTCATGAAATATACATGAATTATATAATCATGAAATATATTTCATGATAATTCATGTTATATTTCATGATATAACATTATATTTCAGTATATATATCATGTCATACTTCTAACCATGATATAATTCATGTTGTCCACGCATTGCCTCTAACCAATTTTCAAATACCCAAACAAATGATTCTACCTCCTCATTAAATATGAGTACAAATCCAAAAAATGTTGTATTAAAATGGTGATTTATATCAAGTATGGGTGCAAAGGACATACTAAAACAATTTGTTTTCAATGTGGTATCAAATGTAACAGCATCAGAGAAGCATTGATAGGAAACTTTACATGTGGTTTCTACTCATACGATGTTGAGAATGTGATCGTCTTCATCTAATTTCAATCTATAGAAAAAAGATGGGTTCGATTCTTTCATTTTATAGAGTCATTGTACAATTAGACTACCATCTTCTCCTCTTAGTTTTCTTCTAGCACTAGCAATTTCATTTTCGATGTTCTTTTGTGCACATGTGACATTCTCAGTCCCTCCAGCTTGCTTTATAAATATGTCACGGATATGTCTTGGCTTAACCATTGCCGAACTCATTGAATTTATCATCAACTTTGTGACACTAGACAATGTACGGTGGCTGCAAATTAGACGAGCTTTTCTTGGATTGACTAGATCATGATTGCGATCATCAATAAACCCAGTCACAACCCACTCGTTGTTCGCTTATCTACTCAGTCTCAGCTTAGCCTTACACCCACACCTTGATTCAGGGAATTCATTTCCACTGACCTGATTTGCTACTTTGCGAAATCCTTCTTTAGAGCAATTAATTTCTCTATCAATCCTTTGACTTTTTTTGTTATGGGTAGTGCCCTTACGGGTACCAAAACTTTTGGCCAATGCATAAACCTTATAGTAGTCAATTGCATCTTCCTCTGAAGAAAACTTCATTCCAACACGGGATACATTTGTTTCTAGGCCTTTGGTTGAGGAGGCAGGTTCTCCATCTTGCATTTCTATGAATTTTCTAGGAGGGAATTTTCTAGGAGGGACCGAGTAGAAAAACTATATAAATATATGTATTCAAACCTTTATATAAACACAACAACTCTCCTAGTCGACTAGATAGCCCATTTGTTAACTATTCAAATGTTATTGCTTCCATTATAGGATCAACCATATTCGAAGCAATTGTAGACAACAGGGGTGACACCCTTATTAATGTGAACTTAACTCTCAAAGTAATGTGTACAACATTTAACATATCAAAATGCGCTTACAATGGCACATGGATAATAAGGCAGCTGACATTTGACATATTATAATTTTCTTACAACAACATGTGGATAATAAAGCATGCAAACGTGAAAATTAGAGGGCATCACTAGAAGGATACGACAAGGCAATGTTGATTCTATTTAATAATTCCATGCATTAACATAAGTTTGACTCATTTCCATAAAAAAGGCATCCAATTTGATCTATAAATTGCACTTGATTGTATCCGATAGACACAATTCCATAATGCATTCACAATAAGTAAAGAATTTCATAATACATTCTATAGATGCTTATGCAATTAAATCCAAAAGGATATAAAGGTATGCATTATTGTTTATACATAACCCATTATGTAAAGGAAGAAGATATCCACATAAAAGAAGAAACCCAAGTATTAGTGTCATTCAATCTTTTAATTGTGTAGAGAGAGAACAGAAGCAGCAGCAGCTGCAGAGCTGAAATACAAGAACCCAATAACACCCAAAATACAAAACTCATACATAATCCTAATAAACACACCAATGAAATCAAAATCACAATAAAAACTCAAAAATCAAAAGAGAGCACAACAAATAGAACATCTGACTAAGAAACAAAAACAATAAAGAACCTAACAAAAAATGGAGCTTCCCATACCTATTTCTGCGATTTTGGGTGTTTATATTGTAAGAGAGGCTATGCGTTGCTGCTTCTTCTGCGATTTTGTGTGAGAAATGAATGGCTACCACGATTAGAAGGGTTGGGCTGCGAGGAGAGAGAGATGGTTTCTCTATGAGAAATGGCTGAAGGGGTTGGGCTGCAAGGAGAGAGAGAAGAGATGGGATGCTACGTGAAATGGGTTTCGTAGAGAGATGGGATGGTATGTGAGAAATGGGTTTCGTTGGGTTGGGCTGTGAGGAGTCGTAGAGAGAGATGGGATGGTCTGTGAGAATGGATTTCGTAGAGAGAGATGGGATGCTATGTGAGAAATGGGTTTGGTAGGATTGGGCTGGGTTTCGTAGAAAGAGATGGGATGCTCTCTGAGAAATGGGATTGGGCTACGAGGAGAGAGAGGGTTTCGTAGAGAGAGATGAGATGCGCTGTGAGAATGGGTTTCGTAGAAAGAGATGAAAGGGTTTCGTCGGGTTGGGCTGCGAGGAGAGAGGGTTTCGTAGAGAGATGAGATGCTCTATAAGAAATGGGAAACGTAGGTGGGGCTACCAGGGGAGAATGAGGGTTTCAGAGAGAGGGAAATACGTCTATTTCAATTCCCGCCGCTCATTTGCTTCCACCTATCTCAGCCGTTGGCGAGCTTCTCCTACGCGAGCTGCGTATGGCATCCTTTCCTATACATGAAATATATACATTATACTGAATTATAATGTATAATTATAACATGTATATTATAATGTTATCCATCATGAAATATATTTATACAGTAATATATTACTGTATATATTATAATGTATGACTTCAGTAATGTATATAATTATTTCCATAATTATATAATTCATGAAATATATCATGTTATATACATTATGCTTGTAAAGAATTATTTCAGTAAAAATCTAACACATCGCACAACTAAATCAACCTATGGATTCTTCCAATGAAAAATTAAGACCTAAACTTCAAAAACTAAAGAATTATAAGAGATTCGCGCAACACAGCATCATTACATCAGCACTAAAAGCAATCAAAATCACTGCTTCTCAATTCCCAAGTGATCTCAAAACCATAAAAATTGTCTCTAGAGTCTTGCGCAATCTAGACCCCACGTTTATGAAAGAAAAACATGATCGAACAAACAAATGAAAGATTTTAAACATATTGGAACTCTTGATTCCTCAGGGATCACAGGACCTAAAGTTTCCCTTTACTTTTCTTTTGATTAATCAGACTGAAAGTTCTTCTTTGTGCCACTAATTTGCGGAGCAAACAAACAGGCAGAATCTGGATCTTCTCATCAGTCACCCAATAGGAAAATACACAAAAATATTACTCGAAAATCCCATTGGTCTCATTGATATTGCTGAAAAAGATCAACTGCACTAAATTTTCAAAAGTGAAAGTTTTAAGGTATAAAAGTCATGACCAAGAGGACATGAAATTGACCAGTAAGCTTTGGACCAAAGGCTATTAACCAAGAAAACAGAGGTTCGAGCTTCAAAAAATGGCAGACCTGGAATGAGCTTTTGTTCCATAAATTGCAGAAACAATGGGAGTCGAGGTCTTTCTCTCACCAAAAAGGGACTTTCTCTCTCTACTATAGGCTTTTGCATGGGTATTATAGAGCGCAAATTGTGCTTCTATATAACATAAAAAACCAGAAAGAAATAAAAAAAGAGAAAACAGAAAAATACAAGAAAGAATAACTTATACCCACAATTTTCTACAAAGCAATTTGTGCTCCTATACTCAATAAAATAAGGCAAAAATAAAAAAGCAACAAATTTTCATTGGAAATCATAGAAAAAAAATATTTGCATTGGTAATTAAAAAATACCACCATCTAGAGGAAAAAACCAGTAAAATCACAAGAATAAAACCCATAGCCTTGTTGAAGAAGATGAGGTATTTTGCATGAGGGTTCGTATGAGGGAAACCCTACCTTGTTTGGTGGAGAATGTTTAAACAAAAACCAGCCAAAAAAAATAAAATAACACCAGCAAAAAAAACAACAGTTGAAGAAGACGAGAGCTTGCAAATGGAACCTCGCTTGAAGAAGATGAGATACCTTGTATGAGGCTTGCAAATGGATCCTCGCTTGTGGGTCTGTGAGAGAGGACGCGGGGTATCAAGAGAGAGAGTGGCGAGGGAGGCTTTGTGAAAGGGCAGTTAGGGCATTGAGAGAGAGTGGCGAGAGGCCCTTCCCATTTGTTTGCTTTTTTGTCTTTTTGCTCGGTTTCAGACCCTCGCGGTAAACTCAAACGAAAAGGGCCCCCCACAAATGAGCTTAAACCCTAAAACCCTACGCTTGAAACCCTCACTATTTTTTTATTACACGGATGCGGCGGGCAGTTGCCTGATGAAATTGAGGTTTTAACAGTGCGCGCGGGTGTCAGATTGAAAAAGTGGCGTATAGCGTGCGCTCGAGAGCAATCTGTACACTTTGCTCCCTCGACAAAACTCTCATCGGTGAGAGTGGTAAGGGGCTAGGCCAGCCCTTGTCCCTGTAGGGCCGACCCAAGCCGGGTATGTAGGCTGAGCAAGGACGTTCCAAAAAAACATGAAAATAACGTAAAAGAAAAAAAGTGTGATTTTTGTAAGGTTGCACTTTAAACAATCTAATTAAGATGTACCACCAAATTTTATCATATAATTTTAGTGAAAAAATTCTTCGGATTATCTCAAAATCTATTTTAATAACTAAGATTATATCAAAATCTATTTTTATATCTAATTATAAAATTTCAAACTCTAAAAATGGTTAAAATCAAGCAGATCTAAAAACATATAAAAAAAAATCATATTCATACTTCTCGATGTCAAGATGGTTAAAATTAGAGGTTTTTTCAACATTTAAACAACTCTTTCCGATGGATTTTTGAGATGCATCTGTAATTCTCTATTTTAACGTTGCAAAATCATATAAACTTTTTCCAAAGAAAAATATGGATAGAAAAAGAAGCAGCCCTACTTTTTTAGTGCCAAGCCAACTAGGGCAGATCGGGCTTCCCGGACAATTGCCAGCCCTAGGAAGTCATCGGAAAGATTAGGTTATCAAGGTGAAGATTGAGCATGTACAGAAGCCAGGTAGCCCAATCTCATCTTAGGCAGCATTTTAAGGTAGTTTAAGGGTGCATTATATTTCCAATATGTGAGCTTTAAGACACTCCTAGGCAATGCTATCATATTTGCTTTAGAGTCTCCTCGTCTTGGCTGGGAAAAGGCAGCATTTTGGCTATGGGAAAGGGAAGTATTTGGATGTATTTTTCATGGGATTGCATATTAGAATCACTCCTAAACTTTAGATATCAAATTGGATGAGGTGTGATACAAGGTTCAAGGATTTTTCTTCATGAACTTTGAGTCTAGTAAATTACATATTTACATCTACTCGATTTAAAAATCTAACGAACAATAGTGATTGTGACCTCTTTGTATTAAAAGTAAATGGTTTATTTATATAATTCCATTTTTCATAATAAAAATACAATAAAAAACATATATTTAGGTATTTTTTAAAAAAATAATAATAACATATAAGGTTATTTTCTTAAAAATTTTAATTGTGAACATATACGTTATAAAATGCGTGGTAAGAGAAAAATAGAAGAACTTAAGATATTACAATCAAATGTCATGCGGTAGAAAGCTCCAGAATCAATGAAGCGATATGTTCATGTTGTTCCTGATACAGCAAAAGTTGCAACAAAAATATTACCAACACCAAAGATAACTTGTCTGATAACATCCTAAACATTTTCAATAATGAGATGAGTTGCACAAAGCTAGCTGAAGTGGGCTTATGGGAAAAGAGCCCGAGTTTAATTGGTTAATGTTTGACAATTTGCAACTCTACATCATAGGCTCAATTCCTACCAAAGGTAGGGGACCTCTTCCCTCTAACTCACCCTAAAAAAAAACAACAAAGTGGGCTTCTAAACAAAAGACTTCTTTTTTTTGTTTTGCATGGCAATTGAATTTTATGTGTCCAAATTTTCTGCAATAACACCATTGAATGTTGGACATATCGAAGCCTTTCTTTTCAATCATTGCTGATGAGATGTGCCACACTGTTTCTCTCTCAAGAGATTGGTTGAATGATCGACAGCTTGCTACTTCTAACAATAAATACTTTGTGGATATGGGCTCGGACCAATGTCATTAGACTATAAATTCTAGAGAGCATGACTTTCCATAACTATTGAGAACTATGTATTTTTCTCTGTGTGCCTCTCTATAACTATAAAATCCTACTTAAAGATGGATGGGAGAAGGTCCGTTTTCCAACATTTGGCTTTCTTTTTGAAATTTTTAAGAAGGTCGCCATCTTTTCCTAAGAGATGGGTAATTATCTAATACTCGTTGAATAAAAACATATTCTCTCTCTAAAAAACTTTAGAGATAAGCACTATATTGTATTAATTAAGATAAATATTAATTAGATTAAGAGAGAGAAATATGACATATATGAGGCCTCATGGCCACCCACACGTACCAACAGAAAATACATGTAAATAAAGCCCACATATGGGCAACCTACTTGTTTGTAAACCTACCTTTTTCCCTATTCAATATTGCTTTAGATCATCAACTATTAGCCTAGAATAATAACGAAACGACCCCAAGCCTAGAGGTGGTTTTGCGTAGGGCCCATCAGAGCTCAGATCAGTAAAATTGGAGATCAATACAGCAACTACAAGATAGTTGATCGGGGAACAACTAATAGACAAGAACAAACATGATCAAGCAATTGCAAACTCGGGCGTATAGAAACAAGGCGGTAATGATCTACACCTCTGATACCATGATAGTGTCTTAAGCTTCTCTAAAGAGAATTCTTTGTATATTGATCATTATTTATGAAATATACAACCTCTTTGTATATGCATCCAAGGAATGGTAGGAATGTAAATAAATCATGAAAAACCATACTATATGAACACTTACCAACAAATACAAGATATTGTATATACCCTTTCTATACATATTCATTATATATACACTTTTTGCAGTAACCCCGTAGACAATATACACTCTCTTTAACAAAAGTGCCCACGTCAATCTAGCATTCTCCAAAAAAATAGTTAGAATTAGAATTCTACAAATCATCACATCCCAAGATTTAACACCGATTGTATTTCTTGAAAAGTCAAAGCTACGTTTATAAGAACTCAAACTTTCTCTTTTTGAATTACTCATTTAGTGATTCTAAAATGGATCCCAAAATTTCAGATCAAGAAAATAAAAAAATCATATGAAATGTGTATTTTGCCCAACTGAACAATGTAATATATGCTCATCACTTTAAATTTGACCTATTAATAACACTTCAGGAAATTTTGATTTTGTGTTCATTAACATTTAGACTTAGCCAACCCAAAATAGACGGACTTAGGAATTTGTGTGCTATTTTTCTTTAAAATAACTTGGACCGGTAGGGTCCATGGGTAAATCCAACCCTTTTTCCACCCTACATATGTCCTTCCCCCACTCTCTCTATCGTTAACTTTCTAATTATCTTTGTAACTATGCCCTTTATCTTTTTGAATCCTCTCTTTTACCACTCCCTCTCTCTCTCCAAATCCTCTCTCTAATTGTCATTTTTCTCTCTAATATCTTCATTAACTCCTCTCTCTATCTGTCATTTATCTCTCTAATATATTTTCTAACTCCTCCTAACCATGCCATTTCTCTCTCTAACTCTCTATTAATGCTCCTTCACTCTCTAACTATGTATTATCTCCCTCTCTCTTACCATTTCTCACTCTTTTCTCTCTCTATCCATGCTCTTCTATCTCTAACTCCTCGCTTCAATAGTGCATTTTCTCTTTTTTACTCATTTCTTTCTTTAGTTGTGTTGTCTCTCTAAGTCCTCTCTCTAATCACCGCCTTTCTTTCTCTAATTCCATTTTATCTAAAGGTATATTTGGTAACTAGAAGCTAAGAGTTCCTTAGAACCTAGAGGTTCTATGTCCCCAGAGCTATAAATGTTGATATCTGAAAGTTCTGAAATCATCATCATCATCATCATCATTATTTTAGCTTTTTTCAAATTAATTGGGGTTGTGAATCATGGTTCTCCATTTTGCTTTATTAAAAACTATATCCTCAGTGAGCGAGTAAGTCCCTATATGTTTTAGAACTACTTCTAACCATGTCTTTTTGGGCGTACCCTTTGCCCATTTTAGTCATTCCACTTGAACTAACTCATACAACCTAATAAGTGTTGTACTTAGTCGGCGCCATACATGGCTAGCCCACCTAAGTCTACTTTATCTCATTTTATCGCCTATTGGTGCCGCACCAAAATTTTCTCGAATAGATTCATTCAATATTTTATCCCTTATTGTATTGTCAGTCATCCATCTCAACATCCCCATCTCTGCTATATTCATTTTGTGGATATACTGTTTTTGTCCGCCCAACATTCCACCCCATAGAGCAAAACTGGTATCACTATTGTCTTATAGAACTTGTCATTCAGCCTCATTGATATGCGACGATCACATAAAACTCCATTTGCATATCTCACTTCATTCACCTAGCTCTAATTCTATAAGTGACATCTTCCTCGATCTCTCCAATTTCTTGGATTATCGACCTAAGATATCGAAAGTGCAGCATTTTTTATACTTCCTGACCGTCAATCTTAACTATTTCCTCGTCTTTACACTTATTATTACTAAACTTACACTCCATATACTTTGTCTTAGTCCAACTAATTTAAAAACCTTTGGATTCTAGAGCATCCCTCCAAAGTTCTAACTTTATGTTGATGCAATTTTGGGTCTCATCAATCAAAACTATATCATCTGCGAACAGCATGCATCACAATATCTCATCCTGTAGGTGCCTAGTTAAGTCTTCCATAACTAAGGCAAATAGGTACGGCCTTAATGCTGACCCATGAAATAGACATATTGTCATTGAAAACTCACTTGTCTCTCAACTAGTTATTCATACACTAGTTAGCACTCCATTTTACATATCTCTCATCAAGTCGATATAATGATCTGAAAGTTATAAAATACTTACTTGATAACATGTCTGGATGTTCTCAAATATAAAGATCATGTTTCATAATTATCTAAGAAGCTTCACAAAGATTAGACTTCACAACTTCACACCATAGTTAGCAATTTGGCGACTAATCACCGAATTTTTCAAAAAATCGGTGAATTTTTGGAAAATGTTTTAAACGCCATTTTTTTTCTTTGAAAAGTTCGTCAAAAAAAATGTGTTTTTTTCGTAATACCATTAAAAACGCGTTTTTTATGAGGAACGAAAAAAAGGGACCAAAAAAACCTTTTTTTTTTGTAATTTTTTTTTAGAAAGAGAAACAATTTTTTTCCTAATCTGTGTAATTTCTAAAAAAACATATTATTTCCACACAAAAAAATCCGAAAATAGAACTTTTTATCTCCAATAGATTTACGTATTGTTAGGATTTAGGGTTTATTATCTTCAGGTTTATGTTATGTTCTTCTTATTCATTACAGCCACATTTTAGGATTGAAGGTATGGTTTTTTTTCTCTTTATCTTTTTAACTTCAACATGATGCATATTTCAGTAGTTATTGTGCAAAGAAAATATTGTTTACATGCAAATCATTGTGTAAAGAAAATTATTGTGTAAAGAAAATCATATAGATGCAGAGTAAAGAAAATCATATAGATGCAAAATGCAGAGTAAATAAAATCATATAGATGCAAAAACCAGATTTCTGTGAACAGATGTTCTTGTGGAAGCCATTTGATAACTAGGCTACATCATTTGAGATGCATGAGAAATTGGAGCCTTGTTCCTATTTACAAGCAAGCGAGTTCTTCTACCCTTTCAAAATTTGTTTTTGAGTGTTTCTGTTGCCCTACAAAAACCTTTGTATAGCATGATTTCAATGCTTCCATTGCCTCATCCTCAACAGCCGTCATTGTGTGAATTGAGTGAGAGAGAGAGAATATCTACTCAATGAAAACTATAAGCAATGAATAGAAGTGTTGGAACCACACTGAATTTGGTTTTGCCTCTGTTTAAATTTTTGTAGCACATGTAGGAGAGAGAAAGAGAGAAAGGAGATTCATCAATGAACAAATGGGGCATTTACAAATGCATAAAACATGTTTTAGAGAGAGAGAGAGAGTTGCTAATGACGAAAAAATTGATTTTTAGGGTTAAATTGGCTCAAAATAGCATAACATTGACGTCTTATGGAGAAATGGAGCAAAACTAGAGTTTTAGCTAACTTTTCATATGAACCCAGTAATGACTCAAATCAACTCCAAAAAACCAGAAAGAGAGAGAGAGAGAGAGTTTCAATTTTTCAAAATTTCTAACATTTTATTTTTTAGAATTTCAAAATTTCTAACATTTTAACTTATCCGATTTTTTGACTCCGATTTTTTTAGCCTAGTTCGATATATTGACGATATCTTTACATGAAGTATTTTTGCCAATCCGTATTTTTTATCCGATTTTTTCATCCGACTTTTTAAAATGCAAACGATTTTTTCCCGATTTTAAGGTAAGCTATTTATTGAAAGTTCCCAACTTGCTAACTATGCTTCACACACACACACACATAGATGACACAATTAGAGATAGAGGCTTGGAGAGAGAAAGGATGTAGTTCGAGAGAGAAATAAGTTAATAGAGAAAAACGGATCAGAGAAAAATGCACACTTAAAGCGAGAAAAAGGGATTAGAGAAACAATGCATTTAGTGATAATGGAGTTGGAGAGGAAAGTGCATAATTAAAGAGAGAGAACTTAGAGAGAAAGGACATACAAAGTGAAAGGGCACTGTTAAATAGTTGGTAGAGACAAAAAGGACACAATTAAATAAATAAAGGAGTTAGAGAGAGTTATAGAGAAGATGCATGGTTGGAGAGAAAAATAATTTAGAGAGAGTATAACTACAAAGAGAGGGCATGGATAGAGAGAGAAAGATAAATGATATGGTTCGTAGGGAGGAGTTAAAGAGAAAAGGGGCACTTTTATAGAGAGAAACTAGTTAAAGAGAGAATGGGCACGATTATAGAGAAAGAGTTAGGAATGGTTAGAAGATTTAGAGAGAAAAAAGACACGGTTAGAGAGAAATAGGAGTTAAAGAGAGTGGAAAAAAGTCATGTGAAGCAACAAATAAACGAGAGACATACTTTCTGAAAAACAGGAGAAATTAACTTCCATGGGGAGCTTGAAGCTGGATGTTCTCATTTTTTTGAGAAACCATAACTTCCTAAAACCAGTTCCCTACAAAACTTTTTGACAACAAACAAGGAAATGGAAAAGTAAATTGAAACTTTCAGCTTTTGGAGTGAACTTCTAATTATAAAACATGCCCTAAGTTGTGCTTGATAGCACAGAAAAAGATAGCTACGCACTAACATTCATTTTCCTTTTTCTTTAATGGGTTTTGTTCTTCTAATACTCACCTTTCAATCACAAAGCCCTTTCAGTGGTTTAATGACTCTCTCTCTCTCTCTTCACTGTTTTTTGTTTCCTTATTGATCTACTATCCGGTTTTTCTTACCATTCATTTATGCCAAAATATTATATACTCCCGAGGGAGTACATTGTCAATTTACTCCCTGAGGTAAAACCCCACCTACAATTAATATTAGGAGCTCAAATTTTAGGTCGTAATCTATTCAACACATAGATGAACCACAATAATTTTTTTTTCTAATTGTACCCTCTATGCATTTAAAAAAAATAATGTCCTGAGATTGAATAGAGACTATCCAATTTTTACATAGTGAGATCCAAGTGTTGGATAACTCAAATTATAAATTATTTCTTTTGAGAATAATCATCTAGTGATTCTTAAGCGGTCTCCGAAGTTTCAAATTAAAAAAAGTCCTCCAAAATATTCTTCTGACCGAGAGAGTAGAAATAAGCAAGGCACCCGAGGGAACAATAAGAACATTTGGACCAAAATCCAGTCTGGTAGGTCGACTTTTTCTTCTTTTGGCCAAGCTCTCTCTAGTATTAATCCATATACCCACCTAACTAAAGCTTGGATCAGCCCCCATACCAACCAAGTTATAAGCCTTCTCCCAGCTGGTCATCTTTAACCATAGTCTTTCAATTGATTAGCTATAAAGGAGAGTGTTAAGATTGAGAGAGAAAAAGAGAGCAAGTAAACTCAAGCACAAGATAAAGAAAGTATAAATGCCTTTTTGCACTATTCGAATCATGGGGCATTGTTCCCTACATATACACAGATCGCTATGGGAGTTATAGCCCATTATGCAGATTGTTATATGGCTATTACAAACCAATATGTAAGATTGTTACATTGTTGTTACAACCTATCATGCAATACTCTTACAACCATTATGCAAGACTGTTACATGGCTATTACAGTCCATTATGCAAGACTATTACATTGTTGTTACAGTCCATTATACAAGACTCTTAGATGACTATTACAACCCATTATATAAGATTGTTACATGGCTGTTACATATAATCATGTATATGTATACATATTATACATGTATATTATAA
>NW_006500356.1:1884250-1919990 GCF_000471905.2 Amborella trichopoda | reverse complement strand
ATGTGCTCGCTGGAAGCCTCCTAAATTTTTGTTCTCTCTCATTTCCCTTCTTCTTGTTTACACTCTCTCTCATTAGTTGAGTTATGTTATGTGCCTTGAATTCTTGTATTTATGATTTATAATATTTTACATATGTGATCACCCTAAATGATTTCTTATTACCGCGGCAACATATTATCCATTTACTCCCTTGTGCAAGACTTATTCTAAGGATATATTTTTTATCTCAAACTTTGGGGATGTGATCTCTAAAGTCCCACAAATATCCTCAAAGAAGAAAAAATTTAACTCTCACTCGCCATGTACCTAAAAAAACATCATCGTAACATTACACCATAACTGTCCAATTTTTTGACGGTAATAAAAGATGTTTATGAACTCAAAATCTAAATTTTTTTCTTCGAAAATAATCATTTGGTTATAATTAGATGGATATTGAAACTTCAAAAAAAAAAAAAAAACCCCCAAGTTAGTATTATGCCCCAGAGATAGGGGATAGTTTTGGCCCTAAAAATTATAAAAAATATATTTTTTTTGTTAAAATCTCCATATGTTGTTTATATTTTTTTTATATGATTTAAAGAAAATTACTAATATATCATTTATTTTTACTGATATTTAAACATTGCCCACAACTTTTCCATATCGCTCTACCCATTTTTATACCTGTTATTACAACATTTGGTCGGTATTCTTAGAAAATAACTAAATTCCCTTTTCATATTTTCAAGATCCGAAATTCACTTGTGTGCCAACAGATAGACATTGATTTTCAAAATCGGTTTTAAAACTTTTGAATGTTTAACATCCGAAAAATGTCATTTTAGAGCCCACCAATGTTTTTGGATTCAAAAAATCCAAAATTTGTTTGAGAAATCAATTTTCATATTTTGAAAATCAGAAAATATTAATTTTTAGATTTTCAGAATTCAAAAAATGAAGAATATAAAAAATACAATTGTTGGACCTTCAAAATCTAAAAATTTCATATTTATTGTCCCCATGATTTCTGAATTTGAAAATCCAAAATTTAATTCATTGATTTCAAAATTTCAAAATCTAAAATAGCATTTTAGCATACCTGAGCATTTTTAGAATTCCAAAATTTACTTTTAAATTAAGTTTTAGATTTTCAGAATTTAAAAATTACATTTTTCTATTGAGGATCCTATACTTTTGTTAAATTCAGAATTGAAAATCTGAAATTTTTTGTGAGGAAAAATAAATAAAAGAAGGGCCCAACTACCCTTCAAGATCCAAAAATCCACAATTTTGAATATTGAAGGTCTGAAAGTGGTTTTTCTATTTTGGATCCTGGAGATCCAAAATAAGGAAAATTTCAAAAAAAAAAAGAAAAAAGAAAAAAGAACTCCTAAGAATGAGTATATGAAAATTTGAATGTAATAAGTGGAAAATTTAGGTAATACTGTAAAATTGTTAAAAATAAAAGATATCTATGTAATTTTCTCTATAATTTATATGGCTTTTATGATGATGTGGGAAGCTTATATTATTGTATTCTCCAATTTTTATTATTTTTTTTTATTTTTTTTGAAATATGCCTCGTTCTAAATCAAGATTTTCAATAATTCATCTTATATATATATATATATTGGACTTTTATAGAATTTCAATGATATCTATTATTTATTTAATTTTTCTATTTTTTAATTATTTTTATATTTTTGTTGAATTTTTAAGATTTTTTTTGACATGTTAGTGTATTTTGGACTTTTATAGAATTTCAATGATATCTATCAATTATTTTAATTTTTCTAATTTTTAACTATTTTTATATTTTTATTGAATTTTTATTTATTTATTTATTTATTTTTGACATGTTAGCCAAGTCCTGCGAGTTACTCGGCTTTCGCCAAATCCGAGTCCGAGGCGAGCTGAGTTTGAAAACATTGAGAGGTGCATGAAAACCTTGAGTTTGAAGACATTGGGCCGTTAAACAATTACAATTCATACACCCTAAACCCTAAACATTGAGAGGTGCATGAATTGTAATTGTTTATTGGGGGATGATGTGTCGTTCTTCTTACGATTATACATTGGGGATAAGTGAATTAGAGTTTTTATTTTCTTTTCTCGTCTCATGTTTCTCCATTTGTTTTTGCACATGGTTGGATTGGGGGATTGAAATTAGAAAATCAGTTTCTTTTCTTGCCTCTTAATTCACCATTTTGCTGTTGCAGGTAAGACAATTAGGGATGGATTCATATTTTCTTTTCTAATATCTTGTTAGGGGTGGCAACAGGTTGGGTCGGGTTTGGGTCCTCCTCGACCCGGACACAACCCGACTAGATTCCTCTTGGACCCCGACTCGATCTGGGTTGACCAGGCTCCGATAACCCGACTAGGTTCCTCATAGACCCGGATCCAACCGGGACAGGGTCGACCTGGACCTGGATACAACCCAACTAGGTTCCTCATGGACCCCGACCCACCCGGGACTGGGTCTAGAAATTAAAAACAATTATTTCATATATGTAGAGCATATGTTTTTTTCTATATGTTATACCCAATTAGGTTGGGATGGGGTCCAATCCGGAACCGGACCCTACTGGCCCGTCTGGGTTGGGGCCGACCCCACCTGATTGCGACCCCTATCTCTTGCTTCCCCAGTTGTTATTGTGGATGAGTCAATATAAGCTTTGATTGTTCGTTCATTGGGTACGTGATGCCATTGAATCGATGAATTTATTTCGATTTTAGTTGTTAGTATCCTCTATTTTCTGTGAGTTATTTGTAAATTATGGTGAATTATTCAAGATTAATCTGAATAGAGGTTTTTAACCACCATTGGAGAGAGAGTCATTGATTAGTTGAACTATTGATCTAAGCCATCCATTTTATTATCACTTAGAGAGAGGGCTATCAATTAATTGAATCAATGATTTTTTATCCGGAGAATTTATTTTATGAATATAGGTTATAACAAAAAAACTATCCAATATACAAATTTCGATCCCTAATTGAAGAATTATGTAATGAATATCATCAATATTATCATTTTTTCGAGAGATATTTAGATATATCTTAACTAACCAAAGAAACTAATAACCCAGCAACCTGATCCCATTATTTTCCAAATAATTACATCTTAACTCCTTTTTGTGCCTAAATTTATTTTCCATTTTATCAAACTCCATATAGAATTAATAAGCAAATGGCAGACAATCAACAAAATATGATTTCGGTACAAACAAACCCTTGTTTCCTTGGCCATGTTTCTCTCTTTAGCCTTCTCCATTCAATCAACTTTAACAGAGGTACAAGTCTCACTGTTGGTTCCATTATCTACCAAGTTTAAGCAGTTGATCTGAACAAGATTATCACTCCTACTCTTTGATTGTTTCGCAACCGAGACTTCCATAACTCCATTGATGCTATTGATCTGAGGGGGATTGCCAGGGTTTGGCTGAGGTATCGCAGGCCCACTCGAGCTCAGACCCATCGTAGCTCTAAGAAAGGCAAAATTAAGAGAAAGAGCTCAATTCAGTAATTCATTACTTTATATGCAGAAAAAGATATTATAACTTGGAAAATTCACTAAGAACAATACTAAAATTTTGCAATTTATGGTGGTATTTTGATCGTTTTTATTTAACTTAATTATTTATTTTGGTATGGCGAGTATGGAATTTGAGCTTAGTTGGATATAGAGGACAAAGAACAAGATTAAAATACAATATTCAACAAGTAGAAGTTAAGTATCAAATGTAAGATACATAGGACTATTTTCAAATTGGAAAACCAAAAAGAAAGTTTTCAATTACCAAAGAAAAGAAATGTTTCTGTTGATTTCCCTGATAAACATCAAAACCTGGCTAATTTTGGCAGACAACAGAGACAATTTCTTGTTCTTACCAGATTCCGACTTTTAGACCGTCATTTTTCATCAAATCGTCTCAAAACTGGAGTGCAATTTGGCTAATTTATATCTTTAACAAGGAATGGGTGACACAGAAATTTAAAAAAAGGAATTTGATCAAGCACAGAAAGATTAAAAAGAAAAAAAATCATATTGTTTTTTATCTTTGTTTAGTTAACATGTAAAACAAGCAATGAACTACCCCCCCAAAAAAAAAAAGTTGGTCCTAAATTCGAAATTGCAAAATTGAACATGACTCACGTAATCTTCGAGCCCATGTGAAAGAAGGCTTCAACAAGATAGCTCTGTGCTTTAGGCAAATGGAAGGAGGAAGAGGATGAGGAAGAATGCGAATATCGCAGTTATTTGCTAAGGGATTTATAGAGATAAGGAATTTCATTTAGTGAGTCAAACGTTATGACTTTATGAATAGCATTCAACGGGGAAGTTTTAGGAGCCCAAATAACCAAGAACCTGGTTTAAAAATTCGGAGTGGTTAGGTAAATGACATTATCCAAAGGAGAGAGGTATATATATATATACTTTTAATATAAAGGGTATTGTATCCATCAACCACCAAATCACTTTTCATTTCTTTTACTAAGATTGGCACGATGATTTGGACTGAGCAATACAGCCTCCCTCTTTAAAAAGGAGACGACCTCATTATATCTCTAGTTTTGCAAGAAACAGGCAATGCACCCATAGACCAGTAATTTTATAATGACAAGACATAAAAAGTGAGCATGGATGGATATTATAAAGGTTTGTATGCTATCGGACTGGTTATTTTTGGTAAGGATGTCACCATTATTTTTAGTCTTTGGATGAGAAATCTAATAAATATCGTCTTCGATCTAGTTCTATCATTAGAATGGTTATTGAAATATAACATAATATTTAAGAAGTTTTATTTTAGACTTTATGCCCAATTAATGATACGTCATCTACCACTTAATTTCATATGTAACGGTCAATAATGAAGACCACTTAATTTCATATGTAATGGTCAATAATGATTATAGCTTCAGATCGTCTCATTGTATACATTTTTTATCATATATTAACAAAATTTATCGAGCAATTTATGCATGGACCTTAAAAAAATAGGGAAAATATGAAATGCTCCTCTTATAGCTGGAAATTACAAAAAATGTCGATCGATCGATGATATTCTCTTTTCCAAAATTACGCTAGGTCCAACAAAGGCATCTTCAGACCGAGTTTGAATTATTACTTTTTTATTTTTTATTTTAGAAGGGCAGTGCCCCAAGTTTTAGGTGTCCGAGGTTAGAATCCTTGGACCGAGTTTGAATTTTTTTATTTTTTTAGTTTTTTTTTTAGTAGGTAAGTGCCCCAAGTTTTAGGCCCAATGCTAAGCCATCCAAAGTTAGAATCCTCGTACCGATCTTTGTCGTTTTTCTAGAAAAAATAACGGTCCGAAGGACACCTGCCCCCTGATCTACGCGGAGCTCAATTTTAGGGCCTGAGGTCCCATCCTGGGACCGCTTCTTCTTTTGAAAAAAAATAACGATCAATAGGAACCTTGTACAGCTATGGTCTCCCGACGGATCACTTTAAACAACGGTGCTGTAGGGGGTGGTTCTGCGGGACCAAGTTGTATTCTTAGTCCCACATGCCACACACCTACTTAGAGATCTACCTCGCAGTAAATTTGAAGAGAATTGTTCTTTAGCTTTAAATCTGCCAGAATTAATTATTTATTAAATGGATGGTTTGCAAATGGATTGTTTGGAATCGGAGCAAGAATTCGTGTGGATCATTTCGTGATCTCCAAATCATTTTTTCTCTCTTTTTGGTTCCTGGACTTGTTATTAGAGATGAATAAAGACGATTTATCAGGTTTGGGTCACACAAATACAGAAGCACCCGAAAATGGTGGTTAGGTGTACTAATGAAATATATAATTTACTCCTGCGGGATCCCCCCAAATATTTTGCCTCTAAAGAAAGCAAAGTATGCTAAATAACCAGCAGATTATTGATTGGGTGACCACACCATCAGATCGATGGACTGCTGGCGACGTCTTCAATGGTTGGTGGCACTCTATCTCGATCACCACCCATCGAAAAGGTCGATGCTGATGTCTCAATGTACAAATTGATGAATGCCGTCTGTTACATGTTCATAGGTGGGTCAAACTGCTACTTTTTTTTAAAAAAAAGGAGAAGGATTTGTGGATTCTAACCTCGGATTGCTTGAGCCCGGTGCTTATAACTTGGGGCACTGCTCTGCAAAAGAAAAACTAAAAAAAAAAAAGAATTCGGTATGAGGATGTCATATATTTTGAAAAAACTAATCAACGTTGACCAACCGTCTTTGTAATTTGCGATGAGCATTTCATATTTTCGTTTTTCCGGACGTATACATAAATTGCTCAAATTTATCCAAACATATCAAAAATATCATTTATTTAATATTTAGAAAAATTATAAAAAAGCCCCCAATATTACACTTCCGTGCAAATTACCCCATCAAACTTTTTTTCTCACTTTTCCTCCAAAATATACTTTCTATGTAAACACCCCCAACTAAAAAAATAAAAAAAAAATCCCTAAACTACCATCCCTTACTTTTACCTTACCCATGCCTCTCCCTCCTCTATCCCACCAAAATACGAACTCCGGCACTCTGTAAAATACGGTCCGGCAGCAAGGCGCCGACACTGTGTAAAGTAAGATCAGGCAACAAGGTTTTGACACAGTGTAAAGTGTGATCCGGTAGTTGTAAAAGGCAGTCTAACAGTTACTGGATTCAAGGCTTCGACATTATATAAAGTGCAGTCCGGCAGTACTCAGTTTCAATCTGGTAGTTGTCCGACAATGTGCTACTGAAGTCCAAAAGTCAATGTCAAATTTGGCTAAAATGATTTATGTGTACGAAAAAAGCATTTCCATCTAAAAAATAACTTTTCCCTTGGGGGTATTTGCATAGACAGTTTGGCTTGGAAAAAAAAAAAAGGGAAAAAGATAACTTGCATAAAAAATGCAGTCTCGGGTTTCTTTTTTGAAATTTCCCTTAATATTTTACCCTTGTTCACCTATTCCAACTCATGACTTTATAAATTCTAAAGGGTTTGGATAGCTAATGGTCCAGGGATTTAGATTGCCATCAAAAGTCGGGATAATTTTAGAGAAATTTCTACTAAGAACATGTGAAACAAATAACACTGACTAATTCAAAACGGGAAACCACTGACTAATTCAAAAACGAGTAGGGGCTGCCATCCCGACTGAATTACCCAAACCCCAAAAAAAAAAAAAAAAAAACAACACAAAAGTTGGTGAGGCTTAAAAAGCTACCAACGTGTTACCCCAAAAAGATATCATTTTCATGCCTCTTACCAGCGGTTTTATTCACACATGAACATGAAATACATGGCATTAATCTATCTGGAGCGGTTTGTATAGAGCCGAGGCTCTAAACGATCAAAATAAAGTGCACTTTCAAATAATGACGATAAATATGATTTAAATACTGAAAATCTTTGTTATAGCTGTAAATATATTTTCATCTTTAATTATAAAATTTAAAGCTTAAAAAATAGTGTAGATCGAGCAGTTCTATGAAAGTTTAAAAATCTTTAAAACTGGCTTTCCAAAAATACGTTACAAGATGCACTATTTTCAAAACTTGAAATTCATTTTTTTCTCATGTCCATGCATCTTAAACCCCAATTAGGCTAGAAATCCTAAACACCTTAGGTCAAGGCTAGAAACCTGTATTTGATACTTAGATTCACCATTACCTTCAAATTCTCATTCAAAACCTTTTAATGTTGAATCAACCTTTCAATTCAATGTTCCATTCAAGCAATTCTTCAAATTGGAGAGAACTCATACAAATTCAATAAAGCCCGATTCAGGCTTGAAGTCCAGGTGTTGGGCCTCTGGGTCTGGTTTGGTAAGCTTTCTTTTGTTTTATTATTTCTTTAGTGCTGTTAGTTAGTTTTGGTTTGACGTTATAGTTCTAACCGAAAATCGATTTATATCTTTCTTCAAGTTTTGTAAGAGATCCAACCAGTCCTGCAAGCAATTTACAAGAAAGAGATTATGACTCCAGGAAATATAAACTATAATTTGGCTAGACCATAGTTCCTTTTATTCTAAATTTTATTTTAAGTTTTTCACCCAATGTATTCGACTCCCAAATGATCTAATCCGGTCTTTGAGGCACATAGTAAAAGGACGTAAGGAGATCCACGAGGTCCAAAAACTAATCACCACTTGTAGCTTCCACCCTTCACTTCTCTATATAGGGCAAGGAATTGGTGCTTTAAGATATATCCCCATTCTATTTCCTTCACAAAAAGGAAATTCTATTACAATCACCCATAAGCATTCTGCCATACTAGAGACACTGTCTTACACTAATTTATGGCTTTCCACAAATAGGAAGTTGTCATCCTTGTAGCTAGTGTCTTGGTAGGCACACTATCTTCCTCTTGGTCATATTTGGCTTGTAAAGCTACTCACCCATCCGCCGCTCGAAACATCATTTTTCGTACGACTTTCATGTGTTAAGCATGTCACTAGGGTTCATTCTGAGCTAGGATCGAACTCTCCATGAGATTCATAGTTACATTACTTATAGCTTCTTTCTTAGTGGACAAAGCTCATTCAAAATTACCTTTCATCCCAAGGCATAACTTGTTTTTGTGCGCTTCATATTAGCCTAGAGTTTGCCCCTAACAATATATGCAACTTCCATAACCGTCACTCGAGTCCCAGCTAAAAGAATGAGTACCACCTAACCTCGAACAACTTACAACACTCATGAGCAAAGTTCTATAGTATGCCGCGTATGGCTCAACCCCATCCAAAATACATCACACGATCACAATTTCTAATGGTTTTTAAATTTTAATGATTTTTTATATATCATATTTATATAAATTTGGAGGGTATATACATCTAACTAACTTGCCCCTAACTAAAGTACTAAAAAATTATTCTAAAAATAAAATAAAGTGATGAGAAAACCCTTTAATATTCATGGGGGTATTTTGGTCACTTTTATTATTTAGATTATTTTTTATATTTTATTTAGGTACGCCGCACTAAAGAACCCAAAGTTTTAGGTCAATTGGATTTCGATAAATATTAATAAAAATCAAATACCATCAGACAATCTTGATCGTCTGATGGACTTTGGATGATGATGAACCATGAGTTAAATACTGTAGAAATTTACTCATGAATATTTGTAAGTGTTTTCCATATACATGCACATACACACATACGCACAATAAGCCAGCTAGCATGACTGAGTCACAAAATGTGGCCCTATGGCCTAGCCGGAGCCAGGGCCACTGTGGCTGCTTTTGTTTACTTATTTATTTATTTATTTATTTATTTATCCCATTTAAGTCTAATAGACCTAGCCTCACTACGGCCCTCGGGCTGGGCTCCGGCCGGACCTATTGGGATCCAACCATGCTCTAGCTAGGGCTAGCCTGGACCAGGCTCAGCCTGTTGCCAACCCTATCAGGTCCATGCATGGGCAATCCCTCTTAAAAAAATCGAGTCCATGGTTAAGCACTGCCTTAAATTGGCACCATTTAGTAGTGCAGTGCCGAAGACAATGTTTTCCTCATCTTTTAAATTTAAATTTTCACCAAAAAATTGTGAAGCTGAAAAATAAAATTTTGAAACAAAGCTAAACAATAAAAAGAGAATTCAAAAGATTATATGCTCCCGATATAGCATTTCCTCGTTCACTCACTCATATGACCCAAATGTAGGAGCATTTTTACAAATTTTGGGAATGCAACCAAGCAGCCAACCCCAAAAAGGAGAAGAAGTCACATGCGCTCTTTTATGTGCAAAAAAAAAAATGTCCTAAGATTAAACATAGACCATCTTAATTTTGGATGGTCATGTTCAAGTGTTTAAGAATTCAAAATTTAAATTTTTAATTTTGAAAATAATTATATGGTGTTTAGGTGGATCACAGAATCTCAAGAAAAGCGTCCTAAATAGCTCTTTCGACTGACTGAATAAATGTACAGTATATACTCAAAGAGAATCTTAATAAAATACAAGGAGGAATGCCTCGTCTAACTCAACAATAAATAAATAAAAAAATTCATTAATTAATTAATAAATAAAAGAGACTCGTACATACCTTGCACAATCACATAATATAGCAAAGATAATATTATTTCTAAATTACGTTACAATCCGGATTCAAATGTATCCAAATAAATCACCGTTCCGATTCCCACTATTTGTTCCTATCACTACCATATAGAATGGAACCACATATGTTCCTACATTCCTTACCAAAAGCACAGCCTAACTCATCGAGCTCAGTTTTTCCAGGTTACAGAGCCAAAACGAAGTATACATCTTACTTGCAAACAATCCAACTGAGCTCCATTAGGAATTGGACTTGGGTTTTGAGTGGTTAGCCGTTAACAGTTGACGTCAAGAAACGCGAAACGCTACATCTCAAGTTCGACTCCTACTACTGAACTATCCAAAGCAAAAAAACAAAAAGAGCTCCATCACTGAGCTTGAGCACCCTGGCCACTTTCTTTCTCTCCTTGTTGAGGGCTGTTTTCTGTGACTTTATCTTCTCCATCAGACTCAGCAGTCCCACTCTTTGTTTCTTTGGCTTCGGGGCCTTCCGTTGTGACTCCATTGATGCTATTGATTTGAGGGGGATTACCGGGGTTCGGCTGTGGACGCGTAGGCCGTCTCGAGGCCAAACTATTGATTTGAGGGGGACCACCAGGGTTCGGCTGTGGACGAGTAGGCCGTCTTGAGTCCAATCTTATTGTTGTCCTAACAAATAGAAAAATAGATAGACAAAATCATGATAAATGTTGAATCTAACAATCACCAGTCCAAACTTATTCCTTCTTTAAACAAAAGGAAAATAAGGAATAAGAGCTGATTCTAAATATATTGTTCCCTTATACCCAAACAATTGACTTGGGAATTTGCAATAAGAATAGCCCAAATTTAAATCAACCCAAAATCAGGCTTTTCCTAGGCTAAATTATGCAAAAAAAATTTAAGGACCCAACATATTCTACTCCTACAAGAATATATTCGTTATTTACTCCCACTGGTAAGATTCTATCTACAAATAAGTTTATGACCCCACGTTTTTGGGATTTAACCTCTTCAACTCATAGATTAACCTCAACAAAAAAGAATTACCTAATTCTATGCTTTATGTACTTGAAAAAAATAATGTCCCCATGTTGAATAGAGATCGTCCAATTTTTAGATGGTGAGTTTGAGTTAGAAAACTCAAGCTTCAAAATTTGTTTAAGAGAATAAACATCTAGTAATTCTCAAATGGCTCCCAAGTTTCATATAGAAAAAATTCTCTCAAGTAGATTGTCTGACCAAGAGAGTAGAAGTAAACTATGCTCCCGAGGGAGAATAGTATATATGCTCATAAGTAAAATTGTTAATATCAATTTTTTGGAGAAAAAAGTGAGAAAAGAGGAGAGGGAGGGTGTACGATGAAAAAATTGGTAGGGGATAAAATATCTTTCCTCAAAGGATTCGACACACTTTTGCAATCTCAATCCAAACAAAAACAGATATTCAATTGAAAAAAATAAAAATAAAAAAAATCGGTTTTCTTTTGATTAGATAACATTTCAGTTAAGTAAATTCTTTTTAACTATCAAAATTGAAAAACGAAAGTCTAACTTACTGAATCATTTTGCGTAAATATGAAGGCATGCAAGGCTTTGAAATGCTTCCTAACACGAGAAATCTTCTCACATGTGCATGAAAAAAGGAAGGCCATGAACATATTCATTTGCAAAAAGATTTATAGAGGAAAGAAGCTCTTACTGAGTCAATGACCTTGACCCTATGAAATGAATTCAGCAAAGATAGAAGAGCTTGGTCCATGAAACGCGATGGTCATTTTCTTTAGTGTCAAAGTCCGAGTCCAAGAATTTAAGCGTAGTTAGGTAATGACTTTTTCTTTGAATGTTAACGGTGACCTCATTGAGTAACTAGTTAGGTAATGACTTGTTCCAGGTGCAAATCGATTAATATTATAGGGAGTAATGTATAAGCCTGGCGCCGGGCTAGGGGCTTGGGCCGGGCTAGGCCGACCCAAAGCGCTCTGGCCCTGGCCCTATCAAGGCCTGACTGGGCTAGGCCTAGACGGACTGGGCTGGGCTGGGCTGGGCCGGGCCGGCTGGGGGAGGAGAAATGGAAAAAATAAAAAAAAACAAAAAAATTTGCAAAGAACAATAGGGCCGGGCTGGGTAGAGCTGGTCCTCGGTCTACATTTTGTAGAGATCCATTTGGGTTAGGGTTCTATGGGAAGTATGGAAGGATAAAAACAGACTACAGAGGTCCCCATTCTAAAGTCCAACGTTTTGGCTTTAGCGGCAAACTGGTTTACGGCTCATAAAATCGTGGTTTCACTCCTAAGAGCCAAGTCATCGATAATTTCTTTGGCTGTCGCGTCATTGGGTTCTATCAATTCTATTCGCAGAGCTGCAATTTGGTTGCCACCTCCATCAAATTCAATCAAAATGAACTTTGTTGGGACCAGCCTTGGCAAGCCTGGTCCAGCAGAGTTTGGGGGTTTATCGCTTGGCCCATACCTTATGTACATTTTCTGGCCCTTGTGGTCTCGCTACTGCCAATGAGGCAGAAACCCGAGGGTTCTTAGAAGGTTTAAAAGTGTTGTCAAGATGGTGGGGTGCAAAGATTATTGAAGAAGACTCAACAAATGTGATAGGATGGAGTAATGGAATTTTTAAAACCCCTTATTTTACGAAAGAGTAATGTTCCTATTAGACCCTCCCACACGTATGTGCGTAGGACTGTAAACGATCAACATTAAATTTGGTACAGATATCTAGAAAAGTTATCACATAGGTGTGGAAGTTGAACTTTTTTTAGAGATTTGTTCGAAATTTAATGGTGATACTGTGGAGTCCTACACACATGGGTTGCTTCACACAACAAAAGGATTCAAAAATAAAAAACTTTGAATTTGTGACGATTATAAAATTCCAATTTACGAATCACCCGAACAAGAGCTGAGATTACTTAATTATGAACTTAGAACCCTAATCATCCCTAGTTGCGACTAGGTTACATGAGGAAGCTTTGAAAAGTTTGGGGCCATCAATTCACGTAGAGGTGTGAAGAACTGGGGATCATTATCAGATTTCCAGGTAAATTTCAATTTTTTATCATCATAAATATAAGTTTTTGCTAAAGCAATTACAATTGATTTATAATTAATTCTATTTTTAGTAATATACGTGTTTCCTCAATTTCTAAGAAAATGATATCTATTTTTCATTTCTTTTCTATTTTATATTTTCTTATTTTATATGCTTTTATTTTTTTACATTTGTTTGTTTTTCCCTTATTTCATATTTTTAATGAATTTTTAAGGAATTTTCCTAAGTTTTGGATTTTGTTCACGCTTTTGATGATGCTAGGGGGACCCGACTCGCCCTAGTAATTCAGGCTGCGAGTCAAAGTCAAGTGCCCGGTTTTCTTGCACGAATCATGGATGATGCTAGGGCGACTCGACGCGCCCTTGTAATTCAGACTGCGAGTCCAAGTCAAGTGCCTGTTTTCTAACGCGATTCATTGATTTTTAACAGAGCAGCTTCTAACACATGATTCAACGACCATGAAAGCATCAACTACTTCGCTGATTTATATGGAAAATTGATTAGGGTTTGAAGTGCTTTCGTGTTTGAATAATGTACTTCAGGTTTTCTGGATAGCTAAATAGCAAATTAACCTAATACTTCCTTCATAATAATAATAATATTATTATTTTTAAATTGTTGATGTTTTTGGGTGAGTGATAAATTGTTTATTTGAAATGGTGGATAAGTAAACTAGTAATGGTTATTTAATAGCCCAAAGTTCTAAAGTCATATTTATCTCCCCCAAAGATCAAATTTTGAAAGAATTATTGACTTTAGAATTGTTTGGAGCAAAATTTGAGATTTCCTCTCTTAATTTTGAAGTACAAATTAGTGGAATCATGAAACATGTCCCGAGCCAATTTAGAAAAGTGGTTTGAGAAAAGATCCTAGTTTAAATCGGACACAAAAAGGATTAATCCAGTGACCTCTCCTTTGTAAATAATTAGATGACTTGAAAGATCACAGAGAGAGTAGCGAAATCAAATATATAATGGTACCGCAAGAATCTAAGTTGTTCCCTGTATACAAACTAGTGTAATCATGAAAAATGGCTTAGTAGCATCCCCATACGAAATTATCACATCGTGTATTCATTCCCACCCCAATTAATATAACATCTTTAAAAGCCGTAGTATCCGTTCTTACAGCACCCCCAATTAATATCTTTAAAATGGAACTCCCCAATCTTTCCTACCGCACCTCCAATTAATATCTTTAAAATGGAACTCCCCAATCTATTGAAAAAACTGGTAGGAACCTATCTTCCCCACTGAATTGCCCAAATTTTTTTTTAAAAAAATTGGTTCGAGAAAAGGTAAATCGTTTCTTGCAATGCATTTCTACATATGCAATCCAGAAAGTATAAAGCATCCATTTTAAATATGGATGCAAGTAGGTGTTCTATCTAAAAACAACATAAATTAACGGTCCAAATGTTTTCTTACTAAAATTATTATTCTTAGTTTTTAAAATTAATTTATGTTTCCATATTCATGATCTCATTATTAGAGATTACATGTCCTTAAAAATTAAGTCTTAACATCCATCTCAAAAATAGATTTATTAAGAGACCCGCATTTCTACATACGAGGGTTTGGCCCCTTAGAAACTGGGTCCTTGAGAAAAAGATCCTAGGGCATGTTTGGGTACAAGGATTTTAAAACATGGATTCTTAATATCTTGAATATTGTCAAAATCCATCGTTTGGATTGTTTAATATCTAAGATACTTAAAAACATGAAAATAATACTTACTTTTTCATGATTTCATTTTCACACAAAAACCTATTTTTTTGCATTTCCAATGCCCATAGATTTCACTCATTGGCTCTCACGACCCGAAACATAAGGAGCATTTAGTATTAATGAAAATTTTAGAGAGAGAGAGTACCTAAACTTTTTAAAGACCGAAATTATCTCAAAATTTTTAAAGAAAAAAACTATCTCAAATTTTAACTTTTAGAGAGAAAAAGTATGTTAAAATTTTAGAAAAAAAGTACGTTGAATTTTTAGATATAGAAAGTACGAGTTTTTTTTTATAGAGATGAACTCTCAAAATTTTAAAGAGAGAAACTACTTCAAATTTTAACGTTTAGAGAGTGAAAGTATGTTGAAATTTTAGAAAGAGAAAATATGTTAAATTTTTAGAAAGATAAAGCACCAAATTCTTTTTAAGAGATAAACTATCTTAAAATTTTAGAGAGAAAACTATCTCAAATTATAATTTGAGAGAGAAACTATCATATTTTAAAGAGAGAAAGTAAATACAATTAGAGAGAAACTATTTCAAATTATTTAAAGAGAAACAATCTCATATTTTAATTTTTATAGAGAGACTATTTCAAATTTTAGAGAGTACCTGAAAAGTTTTAGAAATAAATACTATCTCAATCTTTTAGAGAGAAACTATATCCAATCTTAAGTTTTAAAGAGAGAGTACTCTAAAAATTGTAGAGAAAAAATGTTATTAAACTTTTGGAGAGAAACTACTACAATTTTAGAAGAGAAACAACCAAAATTTTGTTTGAGACAAATATATCTCATTTTTTTAGAGAGAAACTATCTCAATTTTTTAGTTTTAGAAAGAAACTATTTCGAATTTTGAATTTTAAAAAGAGAAAATAAATTGAAATTTAAAAAATAAAAATTATATCAAATTTTAGAGAGAAAACTGCCTAAATTTTTTTTTTGAGAAACTATCTCAAAATTTTTAGAGAGAGAAACTATCGCAAAATTTATGTTTTAGAGAGAAAATATGTTAAAA
Source organism: Amborella trichopoda (assembly GCF_000471905.2). The sequence goes on along the minus strand of NW_006500356.1, from coordinate 1,904,163 downwards.
TTTTTGAGAGAAACTATATCAAATTTTAAATAGAGAAAGTACATCAAATTTTTAGAGAAAGAAACTACCTCTAAAAATTTTAGAGTGCGAAACTATCTCAAACTTTAAGTTTCAAAGCGAAAGAGTATATCAAATTTTAAGCTTTAGAGAGAGTATAACAAAGTTTAAAGAGACTATATCAAATTTTAAAGAGAGTAAATAAGAGTTTAAAGAGACTTATCAAATTTTAAAGAGAGTATTTCAAAATTCTAGAGAGAGATACTATCTCAAACTTGAAGTTTTAGAGAGAGAACATCTTAAAATTTAAGAGAATAACTATATCAAATTTTAAAAAGAGAAAGTACATAAAAAAAACTTTGGACAAAAAAACTATCACAAAATTTTTAACAAGAAATTATCTCAAATTTTAGCTTTTAGAAAGAAAAAATCTTAATATTTGAAAGAAAAAATATATCATATTTTAAAGAGAAACTATTTAAAAATATTTTAAAAAAAAAATCATCCCAAAATTATTGAAGAGGAGAACTATCTCAAGTTTTAAGTTAACTCTCTTAAAATTTTAAAAAAAGAGAGTATGTTAAATTTTAGAAAGAGTACAACAAATAAAAAGTTTAAAGAGAAATCATCTCAAAACTTCTAGATAGACAATTTCAAATTTTAAATTTTGAAAAGAAAGTATATTAAATTTTAAAGAGACGAACCATATCAAATTTTAGAAAGAAACTAATTTTAGAGAGAAACCATATCAAATTTTAAAAAGAGAAACTATCTCAAATTTTTTATAGATACACTACCCCAAATTTTGAGTTTTAAAGAGAAAAAGTACATAAAAATTTTAAAGAAAAATAGTATCAAGTTTTATTACCAATGGATATAGAAGTATGACAAGGAATCCATGAATTTTATATAGCTTATCCAAATAAGAGATTTGAAGAATCCTTTATAAAAATCCTTGATATTGAAAATCCACATATTTCCTTGAACTTCAACTATTCCTCTTAGGCAAAGTCAAAAAGGATTAATCTAGTGATCTCTCCACTATAAATAATTAGCTGTCTTGGCTCGAGTTTGCCTAAAAACTTCAAAGAAAATCAATTTTTATTGTAAAAGCAATATTAAAGCAAGTCTAAAGGGAAAAGGATAGAAGTCTAAGTGAAATATGCAATACAGAAAGAGAAACACTTATCAACAAAATAAGAAAATTGAAAATAAGCTATTAAAATGCGGCGATTCCTTAATCTGGAATTCCCCTTTCGAGTTGGGATTTAAAAACACTAGTACACAAGGTAAAACTTCAGCCAAAAAATAATACAAGCACGGGCGACATGTCTAATATGCAGCAGTGATCAGCTCTTACCAGAGGATCCTGCTAAAAAGTGTTACATCCTACAAATCTATCTTCAATAATGGACTTTTCCTACCGGCATGCATCATTTGCATGCAAAAGCTTATCTTTTGAAACCTGACTGCATGATGAAAATCTTTCAACTGATCAAGAAATTAATCAGTGAGTGCCACTCTATTCTCTTCTTAAAGCAACCTAGGCGCCAAGCACAACCAAGCGCACAAAATCACAAAAAGACAGGTATATAAATCCCATCCAATCTGTTAGCATTTTGTAGCCCATATCTCAAATATTGAGAGAAATCAGCATCAAGGCCACAGAATTCAAGAAATTCCTAAAGTTATTAAATTGCAAATCACTAGGACCATTCGTTAACTTCCCCCTTCAAATTAACCATGTGAATGTCCATCTAGAATTCAGCATTCATCTGTTCGGTATGATACTACCTGCCTCAATCTACACTAGATAAATAAAAAACATGACAGCTAGTTATTTCACAGATCTCAATGGTAAACTTGATATGAATGCACCTTTCTATCCATGCATGGGAGCACTTTATCAGCAAACAGATGACTATTGCAGTCTACTGGCTCAAAGACACCGATCTTTCTCTGTATGATCGCCTGCTCGAGTAATTGTCAGGGCTTCGACTTCTTGAACCATATGGCGAAGGCGAAGGAGAATAGGAACGGTGTCGAGTGTACTTCTGATTATCTGGTGAGACAGATCTGTAGCAAAGCAGCAAGGAACAAGAAAGAAAATGTTCTAACAAATAATATTCGATATTCCCACCAAATACAGAATAACATTCAATATTCCCACCAAATCCAAACCACCCTTTCCCCCCCCCCTTCCCTTCTCTCTCTTTCTCTGCCTCCCTCTCTCTCATGATAAGTCAAAAGATTAAAAACAAAAGAAAGTAACTACCTTAAGTGACGACTCTGTCCAGGGGATGGGGAATAGTGATCAGAGCTGCGAGACCTTGACCTTGAATATCGAGAGGACCTCCGATTATCATACCCTCGACTACTGCAATGATAAGAAAAGCCCATAATATGAATAGTTGATCACCAATAGAATAACATGAAAGTATTTTTCAAAAAAATTGGACAATCCTAAAAAACTTTTGAGCCAATGGATGGAAAGAAGATCTGTGACAATGCCATACATAACAACTACCAAATAATTGTTATTTCACTAAGCAGATGAGTAGTTACCTCCCACACTCTCTTGCACGCATTTCAGCTGGCCTCTTTCTGTTCTCCTCGGCAAATACAACTGTAAGCTCTCGACCAAGAAGGATTTGTCGATCCATTCGATATTTGGCTTCAGCCGCATCAGCAGGGTCCACGTATTGCACAAAACCAAACCCACGCGGTTCCCTAAACATGAAACACATAAAAAATTCAGAGCAAACTGCCAAGATGACACAAACAGACAAGCAAATGAAAATCAATAGTTGTGCTCATATTAGTCTGTAACAAAATAAGCAGGGTCCTGAGAAGAGAGCATGGTCTGGGCATGTCATTCACACAATTCAAAGTGCAAAGGCGGCTGACCTTGCACGATACAGAGATTATAAGATGACTTCAAATTCTTCAACACTCGAATTTCTTCATAATCAATAACTTCAACTCTTAACTTCTCCTCATCTCACCAGCCAACATAAACCCCTCCCCCATTGGACAGAACTCTATAGACTTGATATGCCTTCAACACTCTTAATTTCACTGTTAAATCTCAACAGCCTCAATCAAGCATTCAATATGTAATATAAAGGAGCACAGGAAGTACAAACCCCACCATGATTCAATCAATTGAGATAACACATTAGGAAAACAGATGGAACCAAAAACAAGTAACAGAAAAATGACAACCACAGTCCGCATACACATAGGCACACACAACACAAGCAAATTGACATACACACATGCGCACATGCACACGTGCATGCACGTACGTGCAAAACTAAATTACCAAAGCAGCATGTTCCATGTCTGGTTTTTATGACTATAATAGGGCATACATTCATAATGTCATAAAGATCAAGTTCCAAGATTAATGGCTGCAGAAACAAGTACAACAGATTGACCCTGGCCATCTTTTTCCAGAAATGATCATGGGATTCTTTTAATGCAAAACCAAAAAAAAAGGGGAAAAAGTAAGAGTACTAGTCTTAAAAGTTCTCTAAAAAAAAGGATTTATTCCCACTCAAATGCTTACCCGGTATAATAATCCCGTGGCAGATAGACATCTTTCAGGGGACCAAATTGCCCAAAGGGTCTACGAAGATCTTCAGGCCTGCAGAAACGCAAATGTGAAAATTAATTTGGTCTGACAGAATAAAAACGAAAGTTCGCTCTTCACCAAAGAAGAGAAACTCTAGAATCACGAGAATGTTATATTTTCTAACACACTGGCGACACATAAATAAAAAGGAAACAATCAACAAAAATGAAAACAATAGTTTTAAACCAATGAACCAACCATGGATAACAGTGATGTTTTTCTATTCGAAGCAACCAGGACTCCCAATGAGGCCAAAATATGGTACATCCCCGGCAAAATCCCTGGGCTTTCGCACGGGATTCCCCAAGGTCTCAAGCCGACAGGCAAGGAAAAGTCCAGAGTCAGCTCTGCGAATATTGAACACTGGTGTCCACAATTACATTCAACACAGCTAAGATCCATATTAGTTCTACCAACAAAGTTCCTTTTCACCTTCCGATTTAAACTTAATGCTTGCTGTAGGTACCAGAACAAACACCCCCCCTATTTCATCTAGTTTTCTGTTCTTATTCCTTCAAATCAAAATTAGTTCAACCAAAAAGGGCAGACCTAAGTAGCCTTGATGGTTACTCCGAAAGGCCATTTTTTCCTTCATTTAGCATTTAAAATGCACAGAGAAAAGAAAAACATCCTTTTTTCCCTTAAAAAGGATGGTATCTTGCCCACAAAAGCTCAAGTGAACATATCTTGCAAGTTTCACAGCCAATGAGTTCCATAGTTTCATCATTCAAGACCCGCAAGCTGTCCCCTGGATATCCCCTAAAAGAACAAATACACTCAATTCCACATGAAGAGAAATAGAGCATGGCATATAGTTCTAAAGTGTTCCATCAAGTCCCACGCCTACTTTAACCTCATTTTCCTAAAATGAACCATTAATCTGAGTTGAAGAATAACTTCACAGGAACATCAAGATACCTGCATAAGGACATGTACATCCATGTTCCTGGATTTTTGTTCAATACATTCAAAATACCATGTCAAGATTTACCTTCAAACCAGAACCAGCTGAAGAGATTATAGGAGCTCAATGCTTTAACGATAAGGCAAGTAACTTTTCTCATGCTGCCATAAAATATTTTTCGTTATCAAAATAACTCGAGAATAGTGCTCTGAAAACATATAATGCAATTGGAGAAAATCCATTCTATGTTTCATTTGTTGACAAGAAACCAGCAACTTTTGTCATGCTGCCGCAAAAGATTTTTCGATATCAAAATAACTAGAGAATAGTGCTCTGAAAACATATAATGCAATTGGAGAAAATCCATTCTAAGTTTCATTTGTTGACAAGAAACCAATAACGTAGGACTAAATCTCTTATTCTTACTCTTCCCCCATGATGCATCAAGTAATACAGCACACATACTAAATGTCCCCTCACATAAAGTTGCACGTCATTTTCGTTAGTACCACAGCCTGCTTTTTGCACATGCTTCCAAGTTGCCCCGCTTTTTTCAATCTCTTCCCCCATGTTACATTAAGTAATACAGCACACATACTAAATGTCCCCTCACATAAAGTTGCATGTTGCTTTCGTCAGTGCCACAGCCTGCTTTTTGCACATGCTTCCAAGTTGCACCTCTCAATAGATTTTCAAAGGCCAAAATATATGCTTTTCCTACAAAGGCCCCAAAAAAAAAAAAAAAAAATCTTACATGCACATGGTCAATTTACCTCCACAATTTCTTAAATAATCAAATGCCCATGCCACGAGACATTTACTGAATGAAACATGCTGCCATACCATCTAAATGAATTGACGAGTAAAGTATTCTAAATACTAGCTAAGCACAACGGGTAGGCAATGTACTCAGAAGTGTCATGCTAAAATTGAACAAATAATCATTTTTACTGGCATAGTAGACTGAACTACAACATGTAAAGAGTGATCATAGATTAGATAACTGGGATGTAGCTACTGATTTGGTACTGAAGCAATATGCACTAGCAAGTCTTTATGGCTTGACAAAAGGGGAACTCAAGCAAAGTGATCAACAGGTGAGAGCACTAAGCTGTTCACCTTTATAAACTAGTGTAGTGTAGTGCCAACAAATAGCTGATGGAGCAGACTGCATATCCTCATTCAAATGTCGCAAGCAGAAAGCACAAATACAAGGTAAACTGCATCAGATGTCCAAAGAGGAAAGACTGCAGAAACAAAGCCCGTGTTGCAGAAGCCAAACAAAGCAAAGCAAAGAAACTTCTCCCTTGCAATTTATAGTGTAGTGCCAACGAATAGCTGATGGAGCAGACTGCATATCCTCATTCAAATGTCACAAGCAGAAAAGCACAAATACAAGGTAAACTGCATCAGATGTCCAAAGAGGACAGACTGCAGAAACAAAGCCTGTGTTGCAGAAGCCAAACAAAGCAAACAGAAGAAACTTCTCCCTTGTAATTTATTAAGCCTGAGCTGCCTCGCTAGGACCTTTCCCTCTTTCTAGTTAATAGAAAATGTCTCAGCCATTTTTCTTTTCAACAATTCAGCTGGCAAGATACTGATAAACAAGAAATCTTAATTTATTTTGAACGCCATGCATAGCTCAGTAAATTAACCTCATAGGAAGTCTGTAAATTAGGAATGGTGTACGATCTCCCTGATATCCAGATGCAGCAGACAAATGTAAGGGAATCAATGCCAAAGAACATGAAAAATGTTACGCATTTAGGGAATTGAAATTCAACGGGCTCATCATAACCTTTGGAGTAATTATGTAGGCCACAAGCATGCTGAAGTTTTCACGCTGGGCAGACCAGGACAACCATGCACTAGCGAGACATTTCTCCAGATGATTCCTTCGTACAGCTCTGGAAAAAGACCTAACTAGAAGCCTTCCAAAACTATCTAACTCGATAACACCCTCTTGGGGTCCTGATTAACGAAACAAACGCAGATCTCAAAATACTCCAAGACAAGTACTCGAACTCCAGGTGCTTAAGACCCCTCCTGAAAGCCAGGCACTGAAGTAGCCTGGTTCCTCAGACAAATAATAACAAATAAGGCACCCAGACAAAAACCATATTGTTATGCATCAAACTCCTCAATTATATCATCGGCACATATGGAATACCAGAGCGGAAGAAAGGGACTTACACCTCATATCAGACAAAACTTGAGTCTACTCTCATAGCCAATTTGACAACTAACCTACTCCCCAAACCAAGCCTCAAACAAGTGGTGACAAATCAAAAGGGTAGGCATCTTTTAATCAATAATATTAATCTTTTCCTTCAAGTGTAGCATAGTATTTATTAACGCCTAGTGAGGTTCAATGCATACTAGATCAAAAAGCAGAAGTTTCTTATTATTTCAAGGCGGAGCATGTGAATGGACGATAAATCGAAAAGTATGCTAATTCAACTATACTTTTTTACAATCAAATAAATCAAGGGAAATTTAACAAGATACCCCTAAGAAATGAACTATTTAACATTTTGCTCACTTGAAACTATTCCAACTCATGATCTTGTGTTTTTTGATGGGTGAAATTAAATCAAAAGATAGGAGTAGAATGTTCCACAGTTTATCTCCTATCGGTATTTGAATAAATCAAATAAATTTCCCATAGATCGATGCAAAACAAGAGTAGCAGATAAAACAACGTGCATTAACAACAGTAATAAAGTTGGTCCAACTGGATCTGATAGGAAAGGATGTTTGACATAAAATGCAAATGAGACATGGATCATGCAGTCTCTCCTATGTTGCCTAGACACAGGCAAGGGTGTCCGAATCTAATGCATGTCTAAGTGTCTCGTACTTTGGCATAAAATGCATCCGCAGTTTCGTATAATTCATCATCGTCATCATCAGAGCTTTTTCCTAATTATTTGGGATCGGCTACACAAATATCTTGATCTGCCATTATGCTCTATCAAGGGTCATACCCTCAGTGAGGCCATAAGTCCCCATATCTTTTCTCACTAGAATTATTATGTACAATAAATTGATATACTTTTGATGTACATAACAAATAATTAATATTTGTTACCACTTAGATGTAGTTGGTGCAGAAGTGGACCACACGAACTTACATGACACGTCTTAGGTTCAAACAATATTGTTGCACTCTATACATATTTTTTTAATATCCCCGGGTGTCAACATGATCACTTCACATCTCAACAAGAATAACATAAAAGTCACATCCATCATGCTAGATAAAAATTATCGGCAAGGATATATTGTAGCATGAGAGAACCTGATTTAAACCACTAATATATGAAGCAAATCAAATGTCAAAATTAATAACAATACAATACAACAACCAACTTTGTTCGATTCCATCACTCCGTGGGTCATGAACATGTATCTGATGGAGATCAGAGCATAAGTAGTCACGAGTATCTTCTATGGGAGCGAAATATTCCTCCTAATTTTTGCTCCTATTTGGAGGATGAAACATTAAGAGGGTTCCACGACGAGCAAGATATAGTTTGGGTGTTTCTTTTTAGTTTTCTTAGGATATTTTAGATGTTTTTATTTATTTATTTCATTGCTGAAACAGTTAGGGACTTTTTAGATATTTTAATTAAAGTTAGGGAATTTAGTTTCAAGTTATACTTAAATTAGGACCTTTTGATCCAAAGTTAATAGTATGGACAAAATATTGTCCAAAACAATAAGTTTTCAATATAACTAAAGGCATGGATGGGCTGGAGAGCCATTCATGTACTCCTCTTTAAAAAAAGAAAGACTTTGTCTTGTAAAAGAAGCGTAAGGCATGAGACCTAGGTAGGAGAAACCCATAGGGCCAAAATTGTATGTGTTTGGCTTGTTTCTTGCTAATTTTATTGTCCCACAATTTCACCTAAATAAGTATCCCTCCCCACCAATAGTTGGAGCTGGGCAGAGAATGGAATGGAGGATCTAGGGATATATGGATTGCCTGTTAGGTTTTGGAACCGCATTATAGGAGGAGAGGGGATGTCGATAGCATGCAGATTCAGAGTCTAGAACCACCTATTGGTTCTGGTTTTGCAAAAGGCAACTAATGGTTCCACATTTTTTAAATTTTTTTATCATTACATGTTTCTATCATTCTAAAAGGATCATATTTCCTTTGCCGATATCTTGCAAACAGCTCTTCTAGAGCTCAAAAATTTCATGCAAGCCTAATGAGTCCATGTCCATAGAGGCTCCGTAACATAAGCATGCATGTTCATCTCGTTAGAAGCCCAAGTCAACTAGAATCAGACTAATTCCCCAATTGTAGATAGGGACCAAGTTGTCAATAAGAACTACCTTTTTTTGTCATACTCATCTATACTTTTCCCCTTACATTTTGAAAGGCTCAAAAAGTAAGCAAAATTGTTCAACGAGGTTAATGCCATCAAGACTAGAGTTTTAGTACTTATGAATTGTTATGAAACTGTTGAATAAGGTTTTCATTAATCAATACTAAAACACGAACGTGGAAAAACACGCTTAAAGTATATTATGTGAACCAAATTGTCCATGCATATTAGTGCCACAGGCAATAGCACAGACAATTATGAGCAATTTAACACTACAGCATTAGAGGGGCTCAAGCCAACAACTAGGAAACATCCAAGATAGAGGTGAACCTTCAAAAAGAAGGTCTGCCTCCATCCTTGATAAGGCGGCACCCTTCCATGCTTATCCGTGTGACCAAGAAGGCCTATACAATTTACAAACTAATGCTTAAATCTAACTGTAAACTCAAGCAAAAGTAGATATATCCACCAACCTCTGCATTGAAAAGCACAAGGATAAACTCAGAGAAGGTGCCACTTTTTGGTATGGAAATTCAGCTTTATTTTAAGCAAAGAGAGTACATATTTATAGTAAAACGTAACCCAGAATACCACATAGTGGTTTACCACCCTAAAAAGTAAAACCATACAGTATACTAGTACATCCACTTGTCACTCATTTTTACCTCCACTTAAAAAGCAAATAAAATCATAAAGTATATTAGTACATCCACTCATCACTCATACTCAAAAAGCAAATAGTGCATTCATTGTTTAAAGAACAAAACCATTCATAGATAATGAATCCACTCTTCTTAAAGTAATACCACTTAAGAAAACCACGTGTTATGGTTGCAGCGTGACAATTTTCGCTATGAAAAAAGCATTCTCATCTTGAAATACTTCTTCGAGTTGTTTCTTTTTTTCTATCATAGACAAATCTTCTTGAATTTTTGGTTATGCAAACAGTGCTCTAATATGTTTTGGAGCTTTCTATGGGCATTGTGCTACAAGATGTCCTTCTTAACGACAAGCAAAGCAAGGTCCTCTGGCTTTATCCCCTTGTTTCTTGTGTAAAACTTGTAAAGTTGAAATTTCTTATTTTATGGATTTTTCTGAATTTGGAGATGTTATACTCTTCCGCTCCTTCTATGGTGTTACATACGTTGGATCCTCCTTTTATATATAACCTAATGTCATCCTTATAACATACCTTTTTTATTTCAGCTCTTGCATATCCCACAACATCAGCGATTACCAAGTTTTGTAATGCTATATTTTCATAAAAAGTGTTTCAAGAACGAGTTTTGGAATATTACCTAGAAGGGATGCAAGACAATATGCATTGCATATTGCACTATTATGCAGCCCCAACCTGTAACATTCATTACTGTAGCTTTTTTAATATTCCTTGAAATCATCAATATTTTGAAGTTTTCTTTTTCCCAACAAAACTCTATCAGTAACATACTTTATTGAGGATTCTGAGAAAAATTCCAAGACAAATTTGGATCCCAATTCAGAAAATCCTGCTACAACAATGGCATTTTGTCTAGCTTCATCAAGATAATTCCACCAATAGCCAGCTCTTCCCTGCACAAATCCCATGGCATCTAAATTTGGCCATCTCCTTATGCTGGCTACATATATTTTATGCATCCAAGCAAAGATCTCTTGTTTTGTTTTTGAAGGAGAATGAGATAACTCATTAATATTTAACATCGAAATATCTTCTCTTTTATTTTTGAGACCGTATTGCTCAATAGTAGCAATTCTCATCATTTTCATCTGAGAGGAGAAGAATGATTATTCCATTTGTTTAGAATTTTGACGAGTAAAGGAAAGCTAAGAAGCTTGAATTTGAAGGCTTTTGCAGTTTCATCTTTTTTCTTCTTCTTTTATTTCTTTCCTTGTGTTCTCTTATCAACCAATATTTCTAAATTTTTCTTTATTTCTTGAATTTGAGATTCTATGGCTGATGTATGCTTTTCAATATATAAGGTCCAATGAATTAAATAGTACAACTAGCGTACCTCATCCTTTTGTACCTTTTCAGAGTTGATGTTATGAACCAGGAGATAGCTAGCATCTGCCCTTGATTCAGGACCTTCAGGATCTTTTAAGTGCTCTGGAGTGGCGATAGCATAAGCCAATTTAGGGGGCAAATCTCCTCCAATGATCACCAAATAGCTTTCAACAATTTGAGTAACTTCCCTGTTTGGTGAATCTGTGATTTATCTGGTAGGTGGGTCAATATTTACCATTGAGAGAACAGAGGACAAATCAGTTTTCTGGCTTATTCGATGAAGAGATTTATTTACGGGTTTAAGAGTAATGGTGGAGTATTTCACAAGTGACTTTTTGGAAAAAGTTTGAAATCTGGCCTTTTCTTTTGAAATTTATGAGACTCTTAAGTATTCAGAAATTGCAAGGAAACACGTTATGAAACTTTCAAAATCTACACAAGGACCAACTTCAGACATAAAATTTGAAATGTTTGACAATTTAACACCATAATCTAATTTTGAACATATAATGGTTGAAATTGTTAAATTAAAAATACATCTGGATACTATAGTAGCAGGTACCAACCCTAATAATAAATATACTCCTTTGACTTCTATACAGACTAAATGCTTTAGTAATAAACTCATCATTAAGGCTCAAAGAGAAGTTCAAAAAAATTGTGCAAATATTATCTTTGTCGAAACATCCTTTAAATATACGTACTGAAGCTTATTCTCATTCCAAAAGTCTGATATCCAAAAGAGAAACTAAATAATCTGCTCCGAAATCATAATTGAAATGCAGATGAACAAGAATATCTATTTGTCCAATATAAACAGATTGATACTTCTTATTTTTCCACATTTCAATATCTAATTTTTCAAAAAAAATGTAAAAATATTAAGAATATTCTTTTTACATGGAGATTTACTTCTGACTGACGAACTGACCTAGAAAATCTAGACTCAAATAGAGAAAGGTCATCCAAATCTTTTTTGTTGACTTCAAGGAAACTAACATTACCTTGACTATCCAAGACACCGTCTTTTCTAAAACAAATGAATGTAAAGAAACACAAACTCGACCTGATTAAGAATTTTGGATTTTGCAAGGTCATTGTCTGAGTTTTTGATGAATTAGCTGAAAAATGTCTTGTTCTTAATATCTTTATTTGGGGGATAGCATGATCTGAGAATTTGGGAGGCTCATTGTGTCCAAAATCTTATTCTTCTATTAGGACATTTATCCATTGAGCAACAAATGATTCTTCATCTGGTTCTTGAAAGAAAGACAGTATCATCAAAATCTTCCTCAGGCAACTTACTTTTTTCTTCCATCATTTGTGTATAGTTCTCAAACCCTCGAGGGTACCTGAGATATGTTTTTGAGCATGAAGCCCTTTTAATGGTGAGGACGAGGCCACATCATCAAATTTTCTTTTTAATGATGATTTTTTGGCAGTCATGAAGCCCTTTTAATGGTGAGGACGAGGCCACATCATCAAATTTTCTTTTTAATGATGATTTTTTGGCAGTCTTCATTCATATCTTCAGGGGGTAATTTTTTGCAAATGGTTTTGAAAATTAGGCAATACCACTTTGCAAAGTGTCATTCCTCAATATATATTGATTTATAGTATACATCCTTTCTTTCAAAGTCCAAAAATATTTTTCCCCACTGAACAATTTTATCTATTGGAAAGGGATTTATAAACTCCTTACTCACCTTATCCCTTTTTTGTTCATTTGTAGAAACCTAATGATTATACAGATTTTTAGCACCCTCCCATTTGATTTTTCTAAGAGTTCCATTATGAAAATCTTCTTCCTTAAGAGAACTATGTAGTTATAGATCTCTAACGGAATAGTGATTTCCTCATTTATGAATAGATACAAAAATAGTGAATTTATTTGGCTTACTTTGATCATATAAATCATATCGAGTAATTAGCTCAATGTCAAACATATATATTGCCATATTTAGAAAAACGTTTTGCTCTACCCCACTTCACTACAAGAAAGAGGGAACCAAAGGATTAAACCTATGCGCTCTGATACCAGAAAGAGGTAAAGGGTTAGAGGGGTAGAGAAAGGAAGTTAAAGAGAGAATAGAGGGTAAAGCAAAAAAAAGTGGGAGCAAATGATGAATTAAGAAACCAAACAAATTCACTATCTCTATGTCTGCTCATAAAAGAGTAAATAAATATTCCTTTAGAGATCTACAACTAGATAATTCTCTTAAGGAAGAAGATTTTGATGATGCAACTCTTGGAAAAATCAAATGGGATAGTACTCCCTTTCTAATAGATGAAATTGTTCAATGGGGAAAAACATTTATGAATTTTGAAAGAAATGATGTATACTATAAATTAGTCTATATCAAAAGGTTACACCAGGGAGACTACCCAATTTTCTTTGGTTCATCCCTTGCTTCTTTTACTTCTTTTTTTTTTTGTTTCTTCTTCTTCTTCTTCTTCTTGTCATCTCTTAACCAATTTCTTATCAATCTCCTCTTATTCTTGTCCTACCACTTTATCCCAAAACTAGAACCATTAACCTATAAAATACATAAAAGAGGAGTACATTACATTTGGATTTTATTAGCAGCTTTTCAGTAAAGAGTTGAGGTGAGGTATTGAATTTAGAGAAGGGGCCGAATTCAAACTGAATTGCTGGACAGCCGGAGGGCTTTCGTTCATTGATTTAAGAAGGCAATAGCCCGGACTTATCCCATGAACTCAAACCACAGTGAGGTAGGTGCTCGAGTCCATCTCTTCATCGCTTTAAAATCCTATCATAGTTGGGCATACATATCAGCACATGACACATGAGCCGCACACGTGCTCATGGGGTCAAAGCGATTGTTCGAGACGGGGTCAATTGAACCCAGGTTCTCGAGGGAGCCCGGGCGAGGTAGATGCTCAACCACATGTAGATGGTTTAATGGCTAGAGGGAGATCTGTTGAAAGAAGTGAAAAAAGATAGAAAGGACAGGGTAGGTTCAAATCCAAATCAAGATCAATAAAAGGTAATATTTGTTGCAATTATTATAAGGAAAATAAGCATATAATAAAAGAATGTTAGAAACTCAAAGAGAAAGAAATATGAGAGTTTGAAGCAGCCAACATAGTTGATGGAAGATCAGTAAGTGAAACATATAATGTGTTGTCGGTCTCGATAAATTGTGACAACTCTAAGACTCATCAGTTCTTAATTCAAGATGTTCCTATCATATGTGCCCGTATCGAGATTGGTTTACCACATACAAGAGCATTGATGATGAATCACTTTTGATAGGGAACGATGCAGCTTGTAAGACCATTGGTGTTGGGACAATTACTATCAAGATGTATGATGGAGTTGTCAGAAACTTGACTGATGTTAGACATATTCCAGATTTGAAGAATAATCTTATTTCTTTGGGTATGTTAGACTTCAATGGCTGTAAATTTGTTGGAGAATGTGGAGTTCTGAAGATTCTTAAGGGTGCTCTAGTTGTTATAAAAGGCAAGTAGATCAAATCGAATTTAAATGTGTTGCTTGGGAATACTATCACAAATAAAGCAGCGGCTCCCATATCTAATGATGATGATTCTGAATTGACTCAATTGTGGCATAGGCGATTGGGCCACATGGGTGAGAGAGCTTTGACATAAGTTAGCAAATGTCAATTGATCAATGACGTGAAGAAGTGCAAGTTGGACTTTTGTGAGCACTGTGCCTATGGTAAGCAGTGTAGGGTGAAGTTTTGCACGTCAGAACATACCACAAAAGGTGTTTTTTACTATATTGATTCAGATGTATGGGACATTGTATCGGTTGTCTAAATAGGTGGATCTCTATACTCTGTTTCCTTCATAGATGATTTTTCAATGAAGGTGTAGATTACACATTGAAGAAAATGCAAATGTATTTAATACATTTAAACATTGGAAAGCTATGGTTAAAGGACAGATTGGGAAGAAGATCAAGTGCTTGAGGACTGATAATGGTGGAAAATACACTTCAACGGAGTTTGTGAATTTTTGCAAGAGCGAAATAATTGTTCACTCTGATGACACCGTAACATAATGGAGTTGTTGAGCGCATGAACATGACACTTCTAGAGAAGGCCTGCAACATATCAAGTAACGCTAGTTTGTCAGAGGACTTTTGGGCAGAGGCGGCCAATACTACGTGTTACCTCGTCAACAGGTCACCATCTACAACAATCGATTATATAACACAACAAGATGTATGGTCCGGTAAACTTCTTGTTTATTCTCATTTAAGAATTTTTTGTCGTCCTGCTTATATTCATGTGAAGGATGATATGTTGAGTCCAAGATCAATAAGTGTATTTTCCTTGGTTATGCAAATGAGGTTAAGTGTTATAGGATGTAGTGCTCAGATCCTAAGTCGCCTAAGTTTATTATCAGTTGTGATGTTAAGTTTGATGAGTCAGCCATATTAAAGCACATTCAGAAGGGTACATAAAAAGAAAATCACAGCAGTAGTGATGCGGTTGGGGTGGAATTGATAACTGCAGAAAATACTCCAAAATATGTGTTAAAAAGTCCCTATGAGAGAGTGGATGAAGATGTTGATCATGAGGAGGTCATTGAGTCTACTCTACTTGAGGAAGAGCTTCGGTTTGAAAATGGAAAGAGAATAAAAATCATTTTTAGACAAGCTAGAAAAATGATTTACCCCCTATTTTTCCAAATGGTAAATACTGCCCAATTTCTTTAAAAAATCGAGCGATCTAATCGATAACCGCCCGGTTAAATCAAAACCAACCCCTTGCTGATTCCAGTTTCGGGCGGTTTTAATGATTGGCCAGTATTTAAATTTCTTTTTAAAATGTATATAAAATCCCCAAAATAAGGAATTTGATTGTAATATATTTTTTAATATTCTTTACATTATAGTAAATATTAAAAATTCGTTTGGTCATTAATATTCACTTTTATATTTTCCCATATTTTTCAAAAAAATTTAAAAATACCTTTAGGCACAAATCGATTCTTCAAAATCCATTTTTTTCATTAATTTTCAACTTCATTTGAATTTTTTTTTTTAATCATTCTTTTTATGCTTTGCATATTTTAGTAGATTTTTTTTGTATCGTTTTTATTTTTTTCAACCATTTTTTGACCTCCCGAGACTTGCCCGGTTAGAACGGTTGACTCAACCGGTTTACCGGTTAAATTGCTTCTAGCCCCATATCTGGTTAACCGTTCCGGTTTGATTTTGCGAACACTGATATTGACCCACTTGCTAGAAATATCACAAATTCACCAAATAGGGAAGCTGTTCAAATTGCTCAAAGTTATATGATGACCACAATAAAAGAAGAATCTAGCTAGCCATTAGTCATCAGAGGAGAATGGCCGCCTATAATGGCCTTAAGCAAGAGCCACACCAGATCAATTAGAAGATCTTGAAGGTACATAACATCAACTATGAAAAGGTACAAAAGGATGAGGTACGCCAGTTGAACCATTTAATTAATTGGACCTCATATGCTAATAAGGATATATCAATCAAAGAAAAACTGAGAAATATTCACCGATAAGAGAGCACAAGAAAAGAAAGAAAATATGAAGGAAGAAGAAAAAATTATACAAATCCATGAGAATCATTTGCAAATATTTAAGAATAAATAAAGTCACAAAAAAAAGAAAGAAGATGAAGCTGCAAAAGCCTTAAAAAACTCAAGCCTCCTAGCTTTCCTTCACTTCTTCAAAATTCTGAACAAATAGAAGAATCATTCTTACTCTCTCAGATGAAAATGATGAGAATTGCTACTATTGAGTAATACGATCTCAGAAATATAGGAAAAGATATTCCAACTTTAAATATTGATGAGTTAACTCGGTCTCCTTCAAAAACAAAACAAGAGATCACTGCTTGGTACATAAATATGTAGCCAACATAAGAAGATGATCAAATTCAGATGCCATAAGATATGGCAAAGGATTTCTACATGGAAGAGCTGGCAACTAGTGGAATCATCTTAATGATACTAGGAAAAGTGTCATAGTCGTAGCAAAATTTACTGAATTGGGATCCAAATTAATCTCAGAATTTCTCTCTAAATCCCCAGCACAATATGCCACAAATATAGTTTTGTTGGGAAAAATTAAACTTCAAAATATTGATGATTTTGAAAATTAGACTTCAAAATTAAACTACAGCAACAAATGTTACAAGATGGGGTTGCATAATAATGCAACATGCAATGCATATTATCTTGCATCCCTTCCAGGCAATATTCCAAAACTCGTTCTTCAAACACTTTCTATGGAAAAATATAGCAATACAAAACTTAGTAATGGCTGACGTTGTGGGATATGCAAGAGGTGATATAAAAAAGTGATGATATAAAGATGACACTAGGTCATATAAAAGAGGAGGATCCAAAGTATGTAACACCATAAAAGGAGTGGAAGAGTATAACATCCCCAATTTTAGAAAAATCCATAAAAGAAATTTCAAATCTTACAAGTTTAACACAAGAAACAAATGGATAAAACTAAAAGCCAAAGGACCTTGCTTTGCCTGTCAACAAGAAGGGCATGGGCATCTTGGAACACAATGCCCACAAAAAGCTCTAAAATAGATCAGAGCACTGTTTGCAAAACCAGAAATTCAAGGAGATTGGTTTATAAAAGAGAGCCAAATAACTTGAAGAAGCATTTCAAGATGAGAATGTTTTTTCATAGAGGAAATTGTAACAATATAACCATAGCACATGGCTTTCTTAAGGGATATTACTTTAAGAAGAGTGTATTCACTTTTTATAAATGGTTTTGCTTTTAAAACAATGAATGTACTATTTGTTTTTTTAGTGGATGTAAAAATGAGTGGCCAGTAGATGTACTAGTGTATTGTATGGTTTTACTTTTTAGAGTGGTATTACTATCCACCAATGGTTTTAGTCCATTGTTATGTAAACCACTGTATGGTAATTTGAATTATGTTTTACTATAAATATGTACCCCTTTTGCATGAAACAAAGCAGAAGTGAAGTTGTGTTTGCTTGAGAAAAACAAATTAGTTAACCAAACCCGGTATAGTCTTCATGCTCTAATAGTTCTTTGATGAACTCGTCCAACCTCGTTCCTAAACAAAACCCAAGATATCGAAGATCTTTTTTACTGTGAGCGTAATATCAGCTAAGAACACCATTAGGTGCTATTGACTGTTCCAATTGCCAATCTAACCGAGAGGACCAGCAAGTCGCAGTCATTAAAAAGATATCTCAACGGACTGTTAGCAGTTGTGCGCAATACTCACCCCCCTTCGTCTATCTTCCTATGTAGCTTCTTTCTACCTCCCTGCCAGGTAACGCCCTAGTGTAAAACAAAAAATTATGATGACGAATCTCTCCATCTTATTGGATCATCTATCACCGTTAATTATTTCATCTGAGAAGCCGCAAAACGATTTTGACTCTCTTTCCCAAGTTCTTCTCTGTTAATTATTGATTAAGAATTAATTACTTTCTTTTTTTCTTTTCTTTTTTTTAATTTAAAGGGAAAATATAGGAATTGTTCTAAGCAAACAAAAGAAGTGCATCACCACTATTTTTAAGTGTTAATACGACTTGTACTTCGGACATAGTGTTACAATAGTCAACATCTTCACCAACCGCTCCAAAATGCAAGAATTAAGTGATTTCAAGAAACAAAATCATGTAGCATGAATCGATGAATATATCCTAGGATCGAATGGCTTTGTATTCAAAATACAAAATTCTTCTGATAAATTCCTATTCCCTAGGATTACTCAGGGTTCAAGAAACGAATCTTCTTTTACAAAGCTTTTCTCTAGAATTACTTAGGGTTCAAGAGACAAAAATGATTCTTCTCGGTTCTCACAAAAGATATAACAGACCCCAGGATGCAGATTCAACTTACCATGTTGGTATTCACCATAAGATGCCATCACCAAGAATCCAACTTCAACCCCAATCAAACAGAAACATCAGCAGTAATCTTATAACTCAAACACAATAGAAACAGAGAAGCCACAAACAAACAAGATCCAAATTCAAACACAATTAAATAGGAGGTATCATCTCTAAAAATCCAAATTCAAACCACAACCAAACAGAGAAAAATCAACTCCAGCCTAGTAACTCAAAAAGGGGAAAAAAATAACAACCATGAGTGAACACATTTAAAACAAGATACAATATCCAATTATTCAAATCTAACCATAATCAAACAGAAACAACCGACCGACCCTATTCTTCAGATCCAAAACAGAAACGGCACACAAAAGAAGCAGAGACACTCAATGAATGAACAAACCTAAAGTGGAAAGATAAAGCCAATAAACAATTGAAATAGATGACAATACCTGCAATCGCGTCGAAGATTGCGAACCAGGAGGCTCGTAGGGAGCTCCCTGCTTCGTCCCCTGTAGCGATCCCTTGGGCTAGGGCTACGAACCCTCCTGCTTCTTGGCGGTGGTGAAGGGCTGTAACTGTAACTCCTCCCTCTCATCTTCTCTCTCTCTCTTCTCACGGCGCACAAATCTCTTTCTTCTCTCTCCCTCTCCTGCATAAGGAAGCGGAAAGAAAACTTAATGGAAACTTGGAAACGAAGTTTCGAGAACCTCCTCAGTTACTTTATGATTCGCCTAAGCATGGGCAAGTAAAAATGCTTCGATGCAGTGTTTTACAAAATGCCGAGTCGAACCGGACTCGCCCGGTTCGATTCGGCAATCGTAAAAGTGGATCGAATCGGTTGAAAAATCGAAAATCGTTCGGTTCTAGAGAGAACCGGACGATTCTGTACAGTGACTCGCCGATTCACTGTACGGAATCGGCTAGTCGGAACAGTGAATCGGCGAGTCCCGTATGGTTATTTTTTTTTTTTTTTTTTTTTTTGTAATCCATGATAGATTTTTTTGTAATACTTGATCGATTTTTTTGTTAATCCATGATCGAATTTGTTTTTGTTTTTTTGTTAATCCAAGATCAAATTTTTTATTTTTTTGTAACCCATGATAGAATTTTTTGTTAATCCATGATCGAATTTTTTGTTAATCCATGATCGAAA
>NW_006500356.1:1870802-1884230 GCF_000471905.2 Amborella trichopoda | reverse complement strand
TGTAATCCATGATTGAATTTTTTGAAAATTTGTGATTTTTTTTTTTAATCCATGATCGAATTTGTTTTTGTAATCCATGATAGAATTTTTTGAAATTTTGTGATTTTTTTTTTAATCCATGATCGATTTTTTTGAAAATTTGTTATTATTTTTTTTAATTCATATTATTCAAAGGGAAAATGAGAGAGATGATGATTATGAGGCCACCCTATCCCAGCCATATTATTCACATATCGAGTCCCAACAGCAACAGTGTAGGGATGAGCACGACAATGCAGGTGAGCATAAAGGATGGACAATCTTCGAGGATTTTAGATTGGGAACACAACAAAACACTAACACTCAAGGATTTGGGAATAGTCAGACGATGATTCGTTTTTAGATCGAATCAATGAATTGTTAAACGAATTCAATCAATGGCACCAGCGTGACCAAGAAGAACAATAACATCGTCTATCATTTTATTTTTAGATCATATGTTACTAATTTTATGCTTTATTGTAGTCCATATATGTTGATATACTTATTCCATGATAATTATATGTTTATCCTTTTGTGTGATGTAAATTAAATGCTGAATGGCGGTTCATGCAGGGAAAGAACATATCAATATTCGCATATTCATTCAAAAACATGAAAATTCTTAATGGAGTACCTTCATTTCTTATTGAATTCTTAAAAAACAATATTTATAATGAATTTTAATAATTTTTTCGGATTTTTTTTAAGCTTTATTCTGACCGATTCACCCGATTCCAGATCCGGAACGCCGATTCGCCGATCCGGATTGGTTTTATGAAAGCTCGATCCGGGTCACTGATCCTTTTTTTAAACCATTGCTTCGATGAATACGCGGCGGATCTGCCGTCCATTTTCAGGAAGGATGGTGGATATGAGCCACAGTATGGATTCGGGGCTTCTTGTTTAATTGGATAGGAGGTTTGTGATGGTATGAACTTAAAGGTTCAAAATAACGTTATATCACTTCTCATAACGGCCGTTAGCGCAGGCAGCCGTAATCAAATGATAACATTTTAAGCCTATTTATATAATGAGTAATGATCCTATGGGACCCCCCCTTCCCCCCCCCCACCCATGTGTGCAACTTTTTGATATATATGTGTGATTCTTTGAAGTCCTATGCAATGGGTAGAGGAGAGTCCTATAGGATCATTTCTCTTATATAATTTTCAAGGGATAAATATGGTGCATGGCGCTTTTGAACACACCATTTCATTTTTCTTTTTTTGTTTTGTTGGAAATAGATGTATCTATGGGTTATTTTGAAGTATTGGAAAGGTATAGTGATGTTAATTGGAAACAAAAAAAAAAATTCTAAGATTCACAGTCATCTACATGGATTTTAAAATTAGCAAGTGATGCAATATCGTGGGGATCAAATAAAGAAACGTGTATTTCATGCTATATCATGGGGGTCAAATAAAATAGTGGAGAAAATGTTGGTAGTTTTTGTTTTGAAAAATAGTGTGTACTTCAATATAATAATATGGTTTTATGGTTTTCATGGTTTTTCCTAAGTTGTATTTTGATGAAGAAATTGTACATTGAGTGGTATTTAACTGTAGGCATTCTCATGCCTTATACTTTTAGCATAACGGAGAGAGTGATGGTGCATGTGGGGAGTACGCAAAGCATTTGATGGCATTTTTTGCACTTTGCTCGCATCAGCGCGTGAGGCGCCCCTTGTCCGAGCATGTGTATGAGTCAGGCTCGAGGCTCGATATCTTTTTGTGAGCATGGCTAGTGTGGGACATCCAATGGTCACTAGTAGTTGAAGCAATGGAGGTTTATAACAACTGTCGAATTAAGGGCGTGCATGTAACTCATAACTATTGAAAATGCATGTAACCACTCCGACCGAAAAAAAGGCGGTATCCAAGAGCTCTACAAAAGGGGTCCTTTTTGCCCAAACGAAATACACTCTTGCAACTCTCTTCTCATATCTTTTCTCACACCATTATCTACAAAATTCCAAAGAGCATAATAGAGCACCGATATCTCCCTCTCGACTCTTATTTTCTCTTTTTCTCTTTCTAAGCAATACAAGACTTTGGTGTTTAATGTGAGCTTCAAGTTCGAGTGCATAGAGCTTCAGAGCATCTAAATAAACCTTTTTGTTTTTCTGTATCCTGACGACGAGTTGCTCTTCTTATGCACACATGATACAATAATAAAGCGGAGGCAACGTCTTGAGATGACACTTCTTCGTGCTCGAAAACAAAAAGGATTCAAGCATGATTTTCTTAATTTATACTTTTTTTTTTCCTTTTTACCCAATTGATTTTCCAATATAATCATTATCATCATCGTCATCGTCATCATCATCGTAGCCTTTTCCCAATTAATTGGGGTCAGCTTGACTTTCCAATACAATACATAACTAAATATACAATACAGCCGGTAATTGACTAAATCTCTAACAATAATAAAAGCTTTAGGCCGAATGTAACAAGTAGTATTGCACTAAGAAAGACACGTGCAAGATCAATCTCAGGACAATTATCATATTTCTCAAATTTCGTTGATAACCATAGGTTGTGCTTTGTGTTATTGCCATATTTCTAAAAAATGACAAGGCTCATATTCAATTTCCCCTTGAATAAGTTAAAAGGATTTGCAGAATATGACCAAATCAACATCATGAAAGTTTATTGCTTGTAGAGAACTGAAGATCGATTGTTATATTTATCATTACATTTAAATCCATATGACAAGTTTCAATAACTTTGGTAATTAATGTTGGGTTTATGTGGTATTTAAATGCTTTATGAGTGTGTATTGAAATACTTTTATTATAGTGAAACATAACCTTAGTTAGAGTGTGGTCCCTCGAGGACCATACTAAGCAAATGATGTTTGCTTATCCCGAACTGTGTTTATCGATCTAGACCAGTCGGTTGAAAAATCCAAAGTACCTGGGCATAAAGAAATAACCAATGAGGGTTTTGGATTAGGCCCTGATGAGGTCAGAGCTTATGCCTATATGAGTGAGCAGAGGGACTGCGTGACCCTTGTATGTGATGGCAGGCCTACTAAGACGGGGGCCAAAACCTCATTCACGTTCCATCACATGGCATGCATATCAATAGATCGTTTGGGAAAACCAGATGTCCACTTTTGGGTGAAGCGTATGCATGTGCGAAAGATACCCCTATGCGTCATAGAGTTGTGGTCGCAGTAGGTCGTGGTGACATTGACTCATCTCTAGGGGAGGACCTGTAATCCACAGATTGAGATTGTGACTCCTTAATTCATCGACTTGACTTTGGTGACCCGCCAATGAGCCCTTGTTTGAACTGTGGATCATGAGAAATACTAGGTCAATTCGATAAAACTAGTTTAATCTGTAGTTCATAATTGAAGGTGGAGTACCCCATAATTACAGATTGAATTCTTAAAATCATATAGATCATTTTCCATCATATTAATTTAATTACGTTCATTTTATTATTAAAATGATTTTAATTTTATTATTTGAATTTTTATGAATCTCTCAATATTTTACTTATGATTTTTAGACTTATAAAAATACAGTTATTGATTTTACAAAATTATAAAACATTCAAATTTATATTAAATTGTTTTTTTTATAAAATTCTATAGGGGCCTATAGTGCACATGGGCCCCCCATGTGGCATGTGGGTGGGGCCTACATGTGCCACATAGGGGTGGCACGCCCCACCCCTTTGGATTCCTTTTAATAGCTTTGTGTTCAAGTTATTTAAATATGGAAAGTATATCTTATGACATATGGTCAATTTGTAATATAGTAAATATTGACCATATTTTATCTATTTAAGATAGTAAATATTAACTTGATATTTCTTGATATATTCTTATGGAATATATGAGATGGATAATGCAATTTTATAGAATGCATGATATCTTTAATGGATTTAATTTATTTAAATATATTGATGGGAAAATGGTTTAAGGAAAAGGGGATAATGGTTCAAGCACCTTTCATAATGTTGATGGCCGCCTATGGAATGAATGGTTCAGATCTCTCACCCCACAAGTCACCTTGATCAACAGTCTAGATTCGATCTCATGAAAGAGGCAAACTATGGAAAAATCCAAAAAAACCCTAAACCTAAATATTCACTATAAATAAGGGTGCGCTCCCCCACCTCTATACAATCCCTATTTCTCCCATAATCTCTCTCTCTCTTAGAGGGGCACACCCCACTCTCTCTCCTCTCTATTTCTCTCTCTCCTCTATATTTCTCTCTCTAAAACCCTAAGTAATACTCTCTCTCCTCTATATTTCACTCTCTAAAAACCCTAGGTAGTACTCTCTCTCATCGCTAGATCTAAAGAAAAACTAAGGGTTGGAAAAATTAGAGGCAAGCCTAAGTTAGTTTTGGGGGTTAGGGTTTAGTAAAGATTTTAAGGGTGGTTACCTAGTTTTGCCGAAATTAGTTTTCCCGGTTTGAGATTGAAGCTAGACCGTAGATCCAGCGTCATTAAATGTGGTGACTCGGTGTGGGGTGTAAAAAGCCCGATTGAGGTAATCTCCGGCATATTTTCTTTTATTTGCTAGCTTTTTTATTTTATATTCTCAAGCACATTATTAGGTTGTATAAATGACATTAAATAGTTGAGATTTATTTTATTGATGTGCTATTTATTTTTGGAATTTCTATTGTTTTTAATAAGACCATTTGTAAGTGATCTTGTTGCCAAAAGTATAAGGGATGATTATTATTAAAAGATCACATAGGTCTTTTTTTCAATTACTCCTACCATAATCTAATCAATCTTCATATTAATTTTCTTGAAAAAGTAGTTAGATAACCTCAATGATGTCTACAATATAGGGGAAAAAAACTAGCATAGGTCCTATTTTAAACTGATGAAAATTATTATGAAAATGGTGAAAAATTGTAGTAAAATAGTTTAATCATTTGTCCTAATTTATTGCCAACAAGACTTATAACGCAAATTTGAGAAGATATTAAGTATTACTTATTAGTACTATATAGTTCAGAGATAAATTATTTTCCATATCTCTCGTTTTATACTAATAATTTTTGTTTGAAAAAAACACACTCTGAAAATATAAAATGAAGAAAGCATTAGATCCTCACTTTTCAAAATAAAAAAATAACATTTAACTTATACATGCAAACAAGCACACTATATGGAGAGATTCTTAAGTTGAGAGAGAATAGAAAGTCCTTTCTTCACGCCTTTCATATTGCTGGCAATTTGAAATAAAGTTCGAAACTCATATTTCTAAAAAATAAGAAATTCCAAAAAAATTAAAAATTGCCTTAGTCCTTTATATGTATGGCATTATTTCATGAGGAGTCATTATTAGGTAAAAATGCTTCATGAGGACCTTATGGAAGCATTCCTTGCTTGAGTGATTGGGATTCTCAAGCAGTGACAATTTATTCCTTCTTACCGTCAAATTAGTGAAGGCGTATAAGGCTATGAGTGCATGATGATGGTAAACACAAATTTAGCTACAAAATGTTTTTTTCTCTATTTTTATCATGTGCACCCGTATCTACTTCTTAGTCATTTGATTAAGTTGGATGGTTAGGATTGCTCATGTCACAATGTTACACCAAATATTATTTTATTTTATTTTTACAAAACATTTTTGAATGAAATTTGAGGCACCCCTCCTCTTATTATGGTGCAAACAAAAAAAAAAATTTGTGAAAATTAATGACCAAAATACTTTTGAAAGTTTCAGGGCTATTCTGATAAATTTTTATCTCTAAAAATATTATTTATTATTTTTATGCCCATGTTAGAGATGTATGCATCATCTTTATTTGCAAAATAAAAAATAAACAACAAAACACTCTAAGCTGTTGGATCAAGATCCGACACTCAAGACCTAACTTGTGACATTGTTACTCAAGCCATCCAAATTATCTACTTAGATATAAAGGTCGAGAGTCGGGGTCACATGCACTTATAAATGAGGGGGTCACATATAAAGCTTTTCCTTTGTCGAAAGTGTTTTCAAACTACCGGGGTTAAAAAAATGGCACATCCATATATTGTGGTCCATCAAGAAAGGCGTCAAACAAGCTAACCAAAATAGCATTCTTCTTAACTATGTTGCTCGTGGCTATCAAGATGGGACTAGACGGGACAGTCTGGTTAAACTGCTAACTGGTTCCTTGACTAGTTTGGTCTAAAGTAGTCTAAAGTAAAAATAGAGTGTAGGTGAGATCAAATCAGAACTAATGTTCGAGTAGGTTTAGCCGGTCCGACCAGCCATATTTTGATCAATTTGATCAATCAATGAATAACTTTCCTTTTTTGGGTAATTTATTATTATTCATAATTTTATATTCATAAAATTTAGTCCAACTAATTATCTTGATGGTTGAACCAATTTTAACTGGACTAAATCCCTCAGGTCTGCCCTTATTTTTGTTCACAAAAGCACTTTACCTCTTTTTAAATGGGTGTGGTTTCCATAAGGTTACAACCTTTAACAATCTATTTAAGGCACACCTTCAAATTTTACCATAACATATAATTTTGATGTAAAATATTCTTGAGATTATCTCAAAATCTATTTTCAAATCTAATTATAAAATTTTAAACTCTAAAAATGATTAAAATCAAGTAGATCTATAAACATATGAAACTCTTGAAAATAGATGGTCTAGATAACGTGTTATAAGATGCACCATATCCTTTTTTTTCATAGTCATACATCTGGATGTCGAGGTGATAAATTAGAAGGTTTTTTAACATTAAAACAACCGTTACTGTTTTTGAGGTGCATTCGTAGTTCTACATTTTAAGGTTGCAACCTTAAATAAACTTTTCCCTTTTATATTCATGATCTTTTGTCATGGTTTGAATAATCGAGTATTGTTTATGCCACGCTCTAATCCTTTTTTTATGCCACGTTCTAATCCTTTACTTTCTTTATTTGTCTGGTTAAAGGCGAGAATTTAGGGCTTTTAATAATTAGTAACCTATTGCCTTTTGGAAAGTAACGAGGTTTGAAAATTGCATGAAAGGTGATCGATCCAATGTAGACATGCATGGGAAAGGCTGAGAATATTGGTACTTACTTTTCTTTTAAAAACGGTGAAAACCGGGTTCACTCCACGAGTCCACCGCCCCTTCAAGCTTTTTTCCACAACCCATCCATATCAAACCACTTCTAAGTTCTTCTAACCTTAGGAATTAGGTTAAGTTCTTCATGGTAGTCTTAGGTCCGTGAATGCATCACAATTAACTTAGAATCTTGATGGTCATGAAGAATTCAAACACTATTGATATGAGGGCTTAAGTCATCACAATTCTATTACGATTGTGAGGATGGGGCAATATTAGAACCATCACAGTAGTTACATAACCGTGATGATCACCTTGATTATCATCGATCTCACACCACTGTGATACCCTTCATGAAAATCTCTCACTTGTCACATAAAACACCTTTTTTTATTTTGAAAACATAACACTACCACAGTTTAATTAAAACCGTGATAGTTGAATAACCTATCACGGTGCTTTGAGTGTCGTGATGCTTCCAACATGATTATGCTATAACTGTGATCGCTTAAACCCAATACATCACTTAGAATCAACTATGACAATCACGGTTCTGTGCTAATCGTAACAGACCTAAGAGTACCGTGAAGGGTATGTTTATCAAGAAAATACAAATACTAGTGAAAAGATGTATGAATTAGGTTTTAGAAAATTTGACGTTTATTTTCGAAAATCTAAAAAACAGGGGATTTTTTAATAATTTCCATACACCTTATCATCTCGCGTGGACTGTGCAGGGTCATAATTGGAACACTAGCCAACTGACAATACTGAATGCATTTGGGGGGAGGTCTACTCCATATAAAATTAGATGGAGTTTTGATATGCATCCAATCTCTCACAAAAATTCATCTTAGAGACATAATTTTAATTTTAAATCTACCACCACAATAATATTTTGTGGAATTTGAAAATTGTTTTTAATAAATCATATTTTATGCTTATGTCCCACTTTTTTAGAGTATTTATTATATTTTAATTTTAATATTTTTTCTACACATTAGATTGAGCTCGAATTTTGAGTGCTCATACTTTTCAGTTCTCACCGTGCACCTATAAAAAATAAAAAAAATATCAACTTTATATAAAACAAAATACCTTAAATTTTTTAAGATATTTTGGTTGTTTTATTTTAATTGTGAGAAGCCATGATACACAAAATTTGATCTCAGTCCGACGTATAGGAAATAAAATAAAATTTTCAAAAGTTGGACATGAATGCATGAAAGAAAGGCTAATATGATATTGCCGGGGTAATTTTTTTTATTTTTCTTCTTTTTCTCCCCTTTTCTTTTATTTTCTTTTTCTTTTGGCAAATATCACTTACAAGTGGTCTTATTACAATAAACTCTTACTTCAAAGAAAATAAAACTAGCAAATCTAAGATCTTAAAAACCTTGATGCTATTAAATTAATTTTTTTAAAAGAAAAAAAATAACCACAATTCTTATGCTTGAAAATATAAAAATAATGCAATTAAATATGGCAATAAACAAAAAGAGAGTGCAAATATTACATCAACCATGCTTATTACACCCTAGACCGAGTCACCACCATCCGATAGCGCGGGATCAATGATCAACAACTAGAAAAACAAGTTTAGGCCAAAACCTCCAATGAAACTTTGAACTCCTATTGATTACAAATCTCAAACTTAGGTATAACCCATAAAACCTAGTTTAAGAGAGATAGTATCTACTTGCTTCTACCCAACCCTCAGATCATCATAAAGCAAGATGAGAGAAAAAGTTCTAAGTGGGGTGTGCCCCCTATTTTGACATTCTAAATAGAGAAATATTAGAGAGAGAAGAGAGATTTTTTGGTGAAGAGAGATTTTTTGATGTAGAGATTTATAGGCATGGGTTCTCTTTTTATAGTACAAAAATAGAATTATAGTTTTTTAGGGTTTTTCATTGCTTGCCTCTTCTTACAAGATTGAATATATATAATTGATCATGGGTGACTTTGTGGGGTGAGAGATTTAAGCTATTCATTATATAGATGGACCATCTACATCATATGAAAAATGCTAGAACCTTTATCCCCCATTCTTTAAACTTTTTTTTCATTATTAGAAATTAAATAAAATAATTTTCATTATAATATTGTGTTTTACCAAAAATATGCACAAGCATACTCATGCTTTCCAAAAAGCTATTCAAAGCTTCTTCAAAGCAAATACTTTCTAAAACATCGTATAACTCTATCTTCAAGCCAAAACTTGATCCAACAAAATTGGAAAGCTCCTTGGAGTGGGGCGTGCCACCCTAGGTAACACTAATAGGCCCCACTCACGTTGCAATGGTGCGCATATATAGCTTATTGGGCTTCTCATGCAATAATCAAATTAATTAAAATATTATATGATTTTTAAAAATTCATAAACTCAATTTAAATAATTAAATCAATCTAAAATTAATATCTCTGTTTTTATAAATCCAAATTTGATAAATAAAATATCTAGAGATCTAAAAAAATTCAAATAATAATTATGAAAATCATATATCATTAAAACAAATATAATTAAATTCATTAGATTGGAAAATGATCCATATGGTCTAGGAATTAAATAAATAAATATTAGGGCACTCTACCTTCAACTGTGGACTACAGTCCACACTTGCTTTCTCAACCCGACTCCGTGTTACCCACGACTCAGAGTCCATGCAGAGGTTTATTAGTGGGTCACCAAAGTCTAGCCAATGGGTAAGGGGTCATAATTCCAGTTTGTATATTTTAGGTTATCCCCTAGAGACGTACTAAGATCACCTAGACCTGATGCGACCACATCTCATATGACATATAAGGTATATCTCGTACATGTATAAGCTTCACCTTGAAATGTGGTTCACTTCGAAATGACTATCATATATGCATGCCATGTGACACGCGGATGAGGCTTTGGCCCTCATCTCTGAAGGTTACCATCACACACAAATGCCACACAGTCCATCGGCTCCTTTATCCGGGCATACTTCGACATCATCAAGGGATGACATATTAAAACCCTTATGGATAGTTTTCTATGCCCGGTAACATAGGTTTTTCCCAACCATCTGTCCTAGTTCGTAAAGTTCAGTTCGGTATCGGTACATGTTATTTGCTTAGTATAATCCACGAAGGACTACACTCCCACTGAGTACATCTTCCATTATATCAAAATATTTATTACAAGCACTTATAAGGCCTTTAATGGCCACACTCACCAAACAATACAAAATATATATTCGTTAAATTAACAAAATATACTGGTTATTTCAATAAAGTTTCAAGAAATAACTTATTTATAGTTTGATTTCTGACCATTTGAATTCCTTTTAGACTATCAAATCTTACCTACATTCTGACTTGCAAAATCTTAGATCAAGAATATGAGTAGAGACGAATAAGTAGTTAAGATTGATGACTAAGAAATACCAAAAATAGTGCACTTTCAATATCTAAGAAAATAGGGAGATTGATGAAGATATTGTATATAGAAGTAGAATTGGATGGGCGAAGTGGAGCTGTGCAACCAGAGTTTTATGTGATTGCCGCACACCAAAGAAGCTGAAGGAAAAGTTTTACAGAACAACTGTGAGACCAACTTTACTTTATAGGGTGAAATGTTGAGCGATTAAGAAACAACATACCCATGGAATGAGTGTAGAGGAGCTGATGTTGAGATGGATGAGTGGCAATATCAGAAGGTATAGAATTCAAAATAAACATATTTGGGAAAATTTATGCGTGGCACCAATAGGCAATAAGATAAGATAAAGTAGATTCAGATGGGTTGGTCATGTATTGTGTAGACTCATTATAACGCTTGTTAAAAGGTGCGAGTTAGTTCAAGTGGAAGGCTAAAAAAGGAGTAAGCATAGGTCTAAAAGATGTGGTTATAAATAGGGAGAAAAGATATAAGGACTTATAACCTCACTGAGGGTATGCTCTTTAATCGAGCAAAATGGCGGACAATGATTTGTGTAGCCGACCCTAATTAGTTAACAAAAGGCTTTGATGATATTGATTATGACGATCAACTTTACATATCCCAATTTTTTGAACAAACTCTGAAATATTCACGATTCTTTAACTTATCTTATTTTTGGCAATCCATATTGTTTACCTAATTTTTTTTCTCTGACGCTTTGGAAGAAAATCAATATATTACCCATCTTTCTTTCAATGGACTCGGATCCACTAGATGGATGACAACCTGAGTGCACTCTAGAGTATATTGGGATTTTTTTTATTGTGTCCTCATGAACGCAATGTGGTGAAATCTCATTGGGTGTTGTTTCTTAGCACTTTTTCGAAGCTTTATTACTAGTTATCGTGCCGTTTGGGTACTTGGAGAAGCCTGTCCTTGGGATAAGCTTTCTCCTAGGATTGTCTTCTCTTGAAATTGGCATGCCCCTAGGGATATACTTTCTCCTGGAATTGTCTTCTATTGAAATTGGCTTGCCCCTGCGATAGGGGTGTATGCTGTTTGGATAGGATTTGATAAGAAACATAAAATATGCATGTCCACTGTTTGGATTGCATAGAATTGTATGCTGTTTGGATAGGATCTGATAAGAAACATAAAATATGCATGTCCACTATTTGGATTGCATAGAAAATGTGAATCTATGGAAATTCAGTTGTAGTTTTTCCCTATATTTAATTTTAAGCTATACTAATTAACTTCTCATATTCATTCCAAACTTCAATATTGTTTGTTAACTATGATGAAATATTTAGTTATTTATTTTTCTTTTCCATTGTATTCTTTTGTATAGTTTTCTTACATTTCAAATATTATAACATCGATGTGTTAGAAATATATCAAATTATATATATATATATATATATGGGATATTCTAAACTTCACAACCCTTCAAATTACAAAAGTTCAAGATTGAGAGAGTTGTGAAGGGTGGATTTATTAATTTTGTTGTCTATTTTTTTAAAAATGTTACTTTTGTAGGGCAAATTTGTAAATATTACTACATGACAAAGGGTATTTTTGTCATCTCCATAAGTGGTAAAATTAAAAATTAACTAAAAGAAAACGACACTCTAAAAAAAAAGTTTCAAAACACTAAAATCCAAAATGCCATTGTACTTTTGTGAAAATTTCAAATTTGCTCTTGTTTAATGGTAAAATTACATATTTAAATAATTTTTTAATAAAAAAATATACCCATCACAATCCCTTCTAACTTGAATCTTTGTATTTTGAGTGGTTGTTAACTCTAGACAAACCATATATATAGATATTTGTGATACTGAAATAAGGAGGAGAGTAGCTCTGCATGGGTGAAAACTTGTGAGATTGAGAAGAGATTGAAAACGACTCACCATTCTATGCATTGAAATAAGGAGGAGAGTAGCTCTGCATGGGTGAAAACTTGTGAGATTGAGAAGAGATTGAAAACGACTCACCATTCTATGCATGTGGTTAGCATGTGGCCAAGCCTGCACATGTAGAAAAGCCATCATTTTAATAAATTGATTTTTGAAATAGAATTTGATCCTAATTTTTTTAAAATATATAATCTTTAACATGAAGATCATGAATATGAAAAAATAAATAATTTTTAAAAACTAAAAATAGTAATTCTATTAAAATAACATTTGAACCGTTAGTTACAATTGGTTTTAGATGGACTACATATTTGTATCGATCTTTAAGATGGATGCTTTATATCTCTGGGTCTGCATATTGTACAAATGCGTTCCAGCCTGCATGAAACATTTGCTCTAACCAAAACTATAGATCCTATCTAACAGAAATAAAACAAAGCTACCCTTGATAAATATATGGGAAATTATCGCTAATAGACCTTAATTTTAAGAAAATCGTAAAAAAGCCCCAAACTTCCCAAAACCTCTCCCACACCTTTTTTCTCAATTTTCGGCATTTTCTGGACGAAAATACCATTTACGGTAGTCTTTCTATCGTAATGCATTGCGACCATTACGGTAATTAAAATACGGATTAAATAGAGATAGAATTATGGTACTAGAAGTACTGTAATAACATAAACATCTATTACGGTACTTTAATTACCTTAATATTGCCCAACTCAACACGAAAGATTTTTTACTCTCTCGAGCCTATTATTTATTTACTCTCTCAATAAAAATCTACGCTAGCTATAATTTTTCAAATCTTAAATTTTTAGGAAATAATATCTACTTAATTTTTATGTGGTTATCAAAATTTTAGAACTAAAACACGCTTAAATAGATGTTTTTGAACGAGGGAGTAGATCCACATCGTGCTCCCATGGGAACATAGATTTTTTTAAAAGAGTAGCTCTGATATTAGCTTTGGTTTGAAGCTTTTAAAGTATTATAGAAGCTAGTCGTGGGAGGCAAGGCACACAGGGGATAAGG
>NW_006500356.1:1808177-1870716 GCF_000471905.2 Amborella trichopoda | reverse complement strand
CCTCCACGACTATTAGTCTTGGTTTGTAAGCTTTTAAAGTATTATAGAAGCTTTTGAAGTATTATAATACTTTAAAAGCTTCAAACCAAAACTAATATGCTACTATTTTAAAAAAATCTATGTTCCCATGGGAGCACGATGTGGATCTACTCCATCGCTCAAAAGCACCTATTTAAGTGTGTTTTAGTTCTAAAATTTTGAGAAACATATAAAAATTAAGTAGATATTATATCTTGAAAATTTGAAATTTGAAAAATTACAGCTAGCGTGGATTTTATCGAGGGAGTAAATAAATAGTAGGCTCGAGAGAGTAAAAAATCTTTCGTGTTGAGTTGGGTAATATTATTGTACTTAAATTACCGTAATATTACTTTAAACTATTACGGTATTTTAATTACCGTAATACTCTATGTTATTACTAATTAGTACCATAATAGATGTTTATGTTGGTATTTTAATTACCGTAATGGTTGCAATGCATTGCTACAGAAAGACTACCGTAAAATGTATTTTTGTCCAAAAATTATTGAAAATTGAGAAAAAAGGTGTGTACGAGGTTTTGGAAAGTTGGGTTTTTTTTTTTACAACTTTCTTGAGCTTAAGGTACATTAACGATAATTTCCTTAAATATATTATCTTTCGTAGGCTATAGATTAAAGGAGAAAAACCCATTGCCTATCCTTGGTTTTCAATAACCAAAACCATCATTTATTTTAATCGAATAACGCTGGTAACTCCAAAAATAAAACAAAATAAACAGAATTACATAGCAAATCAATCTCTTCTATTAGAAAATTCCTCAAAGTACTAACTCATGAGCAGATTGTCCGAAAAAAGGATCTTGCATATGTAGAAATGCTGGCCTCTTAATAAATCTATTTTTAAGATGGATTTTAGGACTTTAATTTTTAAAGACACATAATCTCTAGCATGAAGATCATGAATATAAAAAATAAATTAATTTTAAAATTAAAAATAACAATTTTAATAAAAAAACATTTGAACTGTTAATTTTTATTATTTTTTAGATAGAACACCTATTTGCATCCATAAGATAGATACTTTATACTTTTTAGTAAAGATATGTAAAAATACGGTCCAGCCGGCATGAAACAATTTTCTTAAAAAAAAAAAAAACATTATAAGCCGACGTGAATTCACCAAATCTTCTATTTCTCATTCATAAATAGAAAGAAATCACAAGGGATCCCATAAAAACCTGACATTTCCTTTCAGATGGACCGCAATAAAGAGGCAATAAGCAATCCAAGACCAAACCAGGTTCACAAAACCTCTGCAAGTCCATCAACGAAACAAAAACAGTAAAAAATCCTGCCTTTTCAATCCTGCCCATATCTCCACCAACCCATCTAAAAAACCCAACCCAGAAATGGAAAAGCAACACCAACCCATCTAAAAAACCCAACCCAGAAATGGAAAAGCAACAACTCATTGAATCTTAGGAAAAACCAGATTCTCGCTTCAAGTTCACAGCAATCGATACCGAGATGTTGGTTTCTCCACCGACTCGCAGAGTGAGAGAGATTTGCAGAGAGGATCGAGCTTTAGAGCTTCACAGGGTGCTCCAGCTCTCTTTGATTTAGGCCTCGCAAGAGAGACCTGTAGAGAAGAGCGAGCTTTAGGTCAGAGAGCCACCGGCTATAACCAGTGGCTTTACCGGCTGGGGCGGTGGCATTCTTACAAAGCCGCGGGACCCACTCGTCCGGCCATTACACCTCAATAATACGAAAAGAGCGAAAGAACCAGAATCGATAAAGGGTGAAGAGAGAGAAAAGGTGAATCTAGTGAGAGAGTGGAAACCAGGGAAGGGCGTGAAGAGAATAACGGAGAATCTAGAGAGAGAAAGAGGTTGAAATTCTTCAGAGCTCAAAAGGGGTTTTTAGAGAGAGAGGGGTACAGGAGCGGAATTTCAGTTCAAAGGAGTACTTTAAGACTTTAGAGAAAAGGGATTTTTAGAAATAAAAGAGGGAAAAAGTTACATAGGGTTTTGTGTGAGAGAGAGAGAGAGAGAGAGAGGAAGAAGGGGGAGAGGAAGCAACAGTGAAAGGTTTTCCGGCATTCATGTCGCCGGAAAAATGGGCAGGAACCCTCCTCCTACTGCTCATCATTTCATTTTCCGGCGTTTCAGGTAAAGAAAATAGAAAAATAATCCCCTACTTACCCTGCCTGAAATTGTTTATGCCATTTTTTTTTTTGGGGTTTTCACCTTTTGGTTTTAGGGATTCTATTCTTTTTGCGGGACTTTTAACAGGTCGATTTTGCCATGAGTTTCTTATCCTTCTTGTTCAGGTGGATTTGTGGGTGTAAACATAGGAATGGACCTCTCTTCCTCTCCATCGGCGGAGGACATCGCCGCCCTTCTCCGGTCGGAGGGAGTGACCCATGTTCGCCTGTTCGATGCTGATCGCAAGCTCCTCGCCGCCCTTGCTGGCACTGGTATCCAAGTCACTGTGGGGATCCCCAATACTGAACTCCTCCGCATAGGGCAGTCCCCCTCCGCTGCCGCCGCCTGGGTGAACCTCAACGTGGCTGCACAGCTTCCGGACACCAACATCACGGCCATTGCAGTCGGCAGCGAGGTCCTTACCTCCCTCCCGAACGCCGCCCTCATCCTCGTCCCTGCCCTGACCAACATCCATGCCGCCCTGGTCGCCTCTGCCCTCGACTCCCAAATAAAAGTCTCGTCCCCTCAAGCAATGGACATCGTCGTCCAGTTCTTCCCCCCTTCCACGGCCTCCTTCAACCGCTCAATCCTTCCCGTGCTGTCCCTGCTCTTGAACTTCTTGGAGAAGACAGAAGCCCCATTCATGCTCAATGCGTACCCTTACTATGCATATTCCGACGCCAAGGGCATCTACCCGCTTGAATTCGCCCTCTTTCGGGACCTTCCTCCAGCCCAGCGGATTGTTGACCCCAACTCCGACCTCCCATATGACAACCTGCTCGACGCGATGATCGATGCCGTCTACCACTCCATGGAGGCTCTCAATCACACCCACACTCCCATTATCTTAACAGAGTCGGGCTGGCCTCACGGCGGGGACTCCAGTGAGCTCGATGCCACACCGGGCAATGCCATTATCTACAATACCAACTTGATCAACCATGTGCGTGGGGGCGGGGGCACACCTGGACGTCCAGAATCTGAAGTGAGTGTTTTTGTATACGAAATGTTCGATGAGGACCTGAGGCCAGGGCCTATGTCCGAGAAGAGCTTGGGTGTGATTTACCCGAATTTGACAGCAATTTACCCTTTGCAATTGGGCAGTGGAGGGGCATTGGCAGCGAATCCCTCCTCTGCTTTGGGGGTGAGCGGCCTTTATTGTGTAGCGACGCCGGGGGCGGATGCCCTGGCGCTGAAGACCGGACTAGATTGGGCGTGTGGGCCGGGGCTGGCAAACTGCACTGCCTTACAGGAAGGACAGCCCTGCTACAATCCGAACACCTTGGAGAACCATGCTTCTTATGCCTACAACGATTATTACCAGAGGTCGTCCAGCTCAGGGGGGACCTGCAACTTTAATGGCACTGCCACCACCACCTCCATTGATCCCAGTAAGGATTCATCCATTTATGCTTGCTCGATGCTTTTTTCTTTCTCTCTGTATATGTTATTGGAATTTCTTCGCTGATTCTTGATGGAATTTCTTCTGGTTAATGTTATTGTAGGTTATGGAACGTGTGTTTTTACCGGAAGGTGAGTCCTTTTTCTTGCTACTTTGATTCAAAGTTGGAATGTTTTTTTTTTCTTCATGAACTTTTAGTCTAGTTAATGGCACACCCTCACAACCATCCAATTTACATTACCACGCAGAAAAATAATTTATTTACTTTGGGTCTAAAGAGGTGGGGTTGGGTTTTGCAGTTCAAAATCGAGTGGCGGAGGCGGAAGCAGCGGGGGTGGCGTTTTGGGGCCTACCACTAGCCCGGGCGGGCTGAGCAACGGGTCTCCTCCCAGAATTAGGGTTTCAAGGAGCGCGTTTCTTGTAACGTTTTTCCTTGCCCTGTTCCACCACTGCTACTGAAGAGGCACTCATCCATTATTAGTGGGAGAGAGAGAGGGGAAGAGGGGCAAAATTTTGGCAAAAGGTATCATAGTAAGTAATAGGGTTTAATGTGTATGTAGTATTGGTCTTAGTCGATATGTTAAATGTACGTTGAAAATTCATGTATGCAATAAGATTTAGGTGGGGATTTCAATCACCAGATTTGGATAATTGGTGTGGGTGTCCGACCATTAATGTTTATAGTAGTGTTGGGAAGACATTGAGGAGTGTGCCTAGCTGGACCCTCAACCTTTGAGGCCCGGCGTTGGCTGGGCCTGTTCTTGTTCTTAGTTTTTTAGGACCGGGTCGACCCCCTAAGTGTGCCGAAAGGCTGCTTGGTTTGCTGAGGAGATTTATGGCGTATGTTTGTTTTGGGGAAAGGAATTCTACGAGGAAGTGGTAGGCCTGTAGCAGTTGAATCTTACCCTTTCCTTAATGCTTGTCTATACCTATTTAGGCATGAAAGTGCTTTCTCTCTCTCTCTCTCTCTCTCGTGATAAAATGCTTTTTAGAAACAAAAATATTCTAGTATTCACTAACAGTGAAAAGGGTGAAAGTCGGAACTTAATTTTACTCGTGACACTAAGTAGTTGTCGATACGGAACTCCACGCGCCAGTTTTCGGTCAAAACTCGTGCCACTTTGTACAGCTTGAACCCATTATAAGTATTGTGAAGATTGATTGATGGTTTAACAAAAAGGTAAATTGTTTCACGCGGCCTGGACTGCACATTGCTACTATCTACGGTGTGATTCACCTATAAAACAAGTCGGTTCAAATGTTTTTTTAATATAATTATTATTTTTAATTTTTAATATTTTTTTTCACTTTCATAATCCCCATTATATATTCTCCAAAAATTATTGTTAAATTATATTATTCTCCAAGCCCGTATCTTTATAATATGCCGGCTGGCCGCATAGAAACCGTGCCGTTAGCCCCAACCAAACTTGTTAAGGAATATTCAGTGTAATCTTTTTTTGTAACGCCCGCAATAACGCAATGTTTCATATAACGATCCTGCGGGTGTGTAACTCAGGCATGATGCATGAGTATGCGTTAGATGAAGGATAATCATGAAGCCTCTTATTAATTTTTATGAAAATATTACATAAGGGGGTTAAAATCCATGCAAAACCATTAAATGTGTAAACACATCGCAATTAATATCAGAGTTCACTTTTAAAATTTTCTTTTACTCATTATTAATACATATTTTTAAAAATTCTCAAATTGTTATTGTTCAGCTTGGGAGTATTGAATTAGCAAGGATATTTCAGTAATTTGATAAGCTATCCACTGCAAACCCAGCCAACGAATCATACGAAAATACTGAAAATCAAGAAGAAAGATGGAGCAAGAGAAAATAAGGTTCATGAGAGAGAAAGATGGAGAAGAGCGATAAGAGCTAAAGAGAGAGAGAGGACAAAAAATTTCATACGAAATTTTTGGCTAATTGGGTGGATCTGGACCCTATATCAAGATCTCGAGGCAAAACAATCAAATGAGTGGAAGGATTATTATAGGTCAAATCGGGACAGAATTGAGTAATAGCATGGTGGTGGGTGCTCCGACAACTATGTGGTTTTCTCAAAACCATATACATACATTTAGGTTTTTTTCGAATCATTCAATTTAATTATAAAATACATGCTTAGCCTTCATAAATCATTTTATCGCATTCACCTTTAATTTTCTATCAAGTCAAGTTCATGGCTACAAAAACAAATCATATATATCATCTTATAATTTTATCCAAAATAAAGCACGACTAAATAATGTTTATTAAAGTCTTGACAAAATATTTCATTTTTGGCAATTATGAAGAATTTATCAAGAGATCATCATCACATGCAACACATCATATTATAGATATTATTGAGAGGATGGTCATTAAGACCAAGTTCCATCAGAACACGCCTTCTGTGCTTACATATTTGAATGAGCCACACCCATCTCTCGTGTTTCATCCTCAGGGCTCAAAACCCTTGATCAAATCACATCTCCATATGTATTACTAACTTAAGTAGTTTATACTCAAGCACAAGGAAGCAAAAAAACACAAGGTATTCAAAACCGACACTTTCAAATTTGTTAGCACTTATCACTTAATGTTCATACACTCCATACATATTCATAAAACAATTAGCGAAAATATAATTAAAGCACATTAAACAAAGTTATTGAATCCTCTTTTCCTATATGACCTTTCCATATAACATGAGATATATTTCATACCTCAAAACCATGTAGTGTGGTACCTGGGCTTTCTTTATTCGTCGTTTTACTTGTTTGACAAGCTTTTGTGATCTTGGAAGTGCACGCAACTGATGGATAATATATTGGTCATTGGTTTTACATGTCACGAAGTATCCATCCCCTCGACACTTGGAATCTCTTGTCTTACACCGTGAAGAAAATATATTCTTCATCCCATTATTTCAAATATCATAATTTCGATTCTCCCACTGATCATTAGCGTTGCTATGCTACCACCAAGTCTCTCTCTATATCCCTTCATTTCGAAGAAACCAAGATGTTTTTATAGGTATTGTGTTTCTTCGAAATTTCTGTTATTCCCAAATCGAATACTATTCACATAGAGTGTCATATTTTGTCAACTCTGTATTACTTCTCTCTGAAGTTTTATTATAATAAGTCATACTCATAGCATACTATAAAACCTTTTTAAATGAACCCTAAAAAAAAAGTCTTCATAATTAAGAATCCAAATATGTATCTTAACATGCCACATCTTTTTAATTTACTGCAGAATAGAACTTGAGCATCCCATGATAAAAATATGATATATCTCAACTCATAAAGAGTTAATCTTCGAATATTTTTTAGTATTGAAATAAACTAAAAAATAAAATAAAATAGTACTCAATTACATCCCTAAATCATACCATTTAGTGAATAAAAAAATTATTTCTCTCAATCCTCAGAATTTATTCTTGAAATCTTTTGTATTGAAAACTAGACTAAAAACCAAATCATAACATCATAGTTTGAATCCCAAATAATACTTTCCTTTAGAGAAAAAAATAAGTAACATTCACGTCACAAAATAAATCATAATGCAGAATTCCAAGATGAACACTATCTAGTAAAACTGTCTTTTCTCTCTACCATTATGAAGTTTCTCTTTCAAACAAATTTTGTTTGAAATTAGACACATAATAGTAACACATATATTTTCACACGCCTTATATCACTCTGTTAAGTAGAGGCTTGATAAATATAGCTATTCATGTTTTCAATGAAGGACATACCAAATTGCAAAAAATTTAGGATGACTTCTCTTCAAGCCAAAATTTTTATTCTTCTCTTCCCATAGATATTTCTCTCTCATATAAATTTTATTATTAATTAGACTCAGAATGGAAGTAAAAAAACTTAATATAAACTATAAAACATTCTGTTAAGAATAGAAATTAAATCTTAACTTCCAAGTCATGAAAATAATTTTCATTACAGAAAACAACACTTGCGCATCCTTCAATAAATTGATCATATCTTTCAAACCATAAGGACTTTCTTGATGAAACCTTTTTTTTTTTAAAGTAGACTCAATTTTTATGAGTCATAGTCCAATTTCAGCTAGAAATAAAATCATATTATTGGTGAAAAAAAATCATGGAATGTAATGGATAGTTCTTGAATTTTGCATGGTCAGAACTGACACCCTTCATTGTTGAGTCCATAACTCTCAATTCCTACATGATCTCCCACTGAAATTTTGCAAGTAAATCATAATCTTAAAAACACAAAATATTACTGAAGTATGTAATAGAAAAATACCTCATTATATTTTTCATATCACTACTCCAAAATAGCCTAGAATACTCATTATGTAGAGTGCATTTTTAATGTTGGAATATTTCAATAATTTCTTAACCGTGGGTGTATTTCTTGACTACAAGGGTCATTAGTTTTCTTATATCTCATTCCCAATCTTGATCTAAACTCAATGAAGAGAAAAGACAACTAATGACATCAAGTATCAATAGCTCTGATACCAATAAAAGAGAGACCTATATGATATTTTATCGGGGAATACATTTTTTTCTTTTTTCTTCACCCCTTTTTGTTGGCAAAAGATCACTTACATGTGGTTTTTATTATAATAAGATAAATTTCAAAATAAAATCAACATAACAAGAAAACCAAGATCTTAACAACTTGATGCCATTGAAACAATTATGCACTATGCTTGAGATAGAAGATAAGATTGCAAGAAATAAAAGGAAGAGTACCGGAGATTACCTCAACAGGGCTTATTACACTCCACACCAAGTCACCACCATCCGATGGTGCAGGATCAGCTGTCTAGCTTCAATCTTGAACTAGGAAAGCAAATTTCGGCCAAGCCACACCAATAGAACATGAACCCCTTTGATCACAAACTCAAACCCTAGGTGATTTCTCTTAGCAACTTAGTTTGAGAGAGATGGATTCTTTTTTTGTTAAACCCTAAAATCCTTAGCCATAAATCAATATTTGAGAGATAAGAACTCCATAACCTAAACCCTTAGGTTCTTTCACAATGTGGGAGAGAAAGATCAAACATGATAGAGAGAAACTTTCTTAAGAGAGAGAGATAGAAAGATAAGATGTAGAGATTTTGGATAGAGACAATCCATTTCTTATAAGCTTGAACAAGATTAGGGTTTCTTAGGGTTTTCCTTGGCTTGCCTATTCTTGTGAGATTGAACATAGACCGTCGATCGAGGGTGACTTGTGGGGTGAGAGATCTGATGCATCAATTCCATAGATGGGCCATCAATATTATAGACGGTGCATGGACCATTGTCCCATTTTCCTTAACCATTTTCACATAAATAGAAATTAGATAAATTAAATCTAATTAAAATATTATACATTCCATAATCTTTTACAAAATA
Source organism: Amborella trichopoda (assembly GCF_000471905.2). Next base: position 1,861,742 of record NW_006500356.1, on the reverse strand, counting down.
TTTCAAAGATATATCAAGTCAATATACACTTTCAATATTTAGTCAATATATGGTAAAAATATTCCATATTTTATTTGACCACATGCCATAACATAATATTACCAAAACCTGAAATAACTTCAACTCCAAGAAAGGATCCAATGGGTGGGACGTGCCACCCATGTGTGGCACATATAGGCCCTACCCACTTGACACATGGTGGGCCCATGTGCGCTATAAGCCCCTCGATGATATTTTATATAATTTTAAATTATCAAAAAAAAATTCTAAAACATTATTTAAATTTTATAATTTGTAAAATCAATATCTTCATTTTTATAAGTCCAAAAAAATTATAAATAAAATATCAAATGACTCATAAAAATTCAAATAATAGTTATAAAATAATTTCTATCATAAAACAAACATAATTAAATTAACTTGATGGGAAATAAATCCATATGGTTAATGAATTTAATCTGCAATCATGGGGCACTCCACCTTCAACTGTGGACTATATACCATACTTGCCTTCTCGAACTGATCCGATATTTCCCATGACCCATAGTCCAAGCAGTGACTCATTAGCGGGTCACCAAAGTTTGGTGGATGAGCTAAGGGGTCATAATCTCAGTCTGTGGATTACATGTCCTCCCCTAAAAACAAGTCAATGTCACCAATACCTTCTGCGACCACAGCTCAATGGCACATAGGGATATCTCTCGTACATGCATACGCTTCACCCTAAAAGGTGGATTTCTGATTTTCCCAAAAAATCTATCGATATGCATGCCGTGTGATGGTACATGGATGAGGTTCCTGTCTCTGTAGGCCACCATCACACACAAGAGTCACACAGTCCCTCGACTCACTCATCCGAGCATGTTCTCCGACCTCATCAAGGGCTAACCCATAAACCCTCATCGATTTGTTCTTCATGCCCAGATAACGTGGGTTTTTCCGAATTGACTGGCTTAGATCGTTAAGCACATATTAGTATCAGCAAACCATCATTTGCTTGGTATGGTCCGCGAGGGACCACACTCCCATTGAATTCATGTTCCACTATATCATTTCATTTTACAAGCAGTCATAAGGCCTATAAAGGCCACATAAACCTAACACTTTTGCAAATCGATGACAGTGGATAGTGGGAGAAGGGCGCTATAGAATTTGGGATTGGATGGGTAGAGTATTTTAATGAGATGGAGTAATGGGGTTTGTAGATTCTTTGGGATGAGAGAGGGAGTTCAGAGGTGGGGTTATCGAGAGAAGGGAGCAGGGTTTGGAGGAGGAATTAACACCAAGAGGCTTGTGCAATTTTGCTGCTAAGGGGGAAAACAAGAGGAAGCTCCCTAAAATCCCATATCAAAAATTGCAGACAATCCTAGAGAGAACAACATATTAGAGAGGTGAAAACGACTCAATAGAGAGATAGATCTGAGAGTCAAAACACAACTCAGCAGAGAGTCCAAACACGACTCAACAAAAGTTACACCGACTAGGTGAACAACAAACTCATCTTGAAAATCGATGTTAATGTTTCAGAGACAAGGAATGGACACATATGAATCTAGTTCTCATCCCACTTAAAGAATATCAGGTTTCTCTGAAGATACTCATAAACTTCTTTTTTATAAACAAATTACAGATGAGAAAATATAGAAATAAATCACAGCTTACTATACTATACTCAGACTTACCATAAGTACAAGATATTGTATCTACCCTACCCAAATATACCTATTACAATGTGGGTGCTGTTTGTATAGAGCCTAGCCTCTAAACAATCAAATTAGAGCCTATTTTCAAATAGTGCCGAGAAATGTGGTTTCAATACTGAAAATCTTTTTGATAGCTTTAAAATATATTTTCATCTTTATTTGTAAAGTTTAAAGCTTCAAAAATAATGTAGATTGACAAATCTATGAAAACTTGAAAATTGACGGTACAAAAATACGGTACAAAATACACTATTTCTAGAACTTGAAATCCATTTTTTTCTCATGTCCATATATCTTGATATCAAGATGCTCAATTTGAAGATATTTGGGCATCAAAACAACATCTTCTAGAGAAAGTTTTATTGTAGGCTACAATATATGCCTTCCATATTAATCGGGTATACAATATATACTTTCCTTTCATATTTTTGTTCTCTTTCTCTCTCATGCTTTCACTTATGGGATAAACTTTCTATGATGGAAGAGAGAGAAGCTCGATTGGTTCAAAATTCAGAAAGAAGTAACATTTATATGACACATCACTTTTTTTTTTTATGAGTAATGATCTTATAGGACCTTCATCCACCCATGTGTGTAGGACCTCAAAGGATCACCATTAAATTTGGTATGGATCCCTAAAAATATTATCACATGGGTGTGGGACTTGACTTTTTTAAAGATCCATGCAATATTTAATGGGAATAGTTAAAAAAATTGAAAGATAAGGTTCTTACTGGAATGAGTGGCTAAGTTCTCTTCACCCATGCCCTCTCTTTGTCTCTCGGCTGAAGTGGCACACCAATTAAAATGAAGCCACAAGCATGTCACCTTTTGAACACTCTCCCTAACTCATAGGAAGGGTTTATCTCATTATTAGCAGCCTGTGTGAAAGTACATCAAAGATGGAGGACTTGATCATGCTCTTGAGGGCCGAAGAACGGAGAAATGCTCGGATTGCACAAACATGAAAGATTTGGTGCATATGGTATATTATAAGCCTAACTTCAAACATATAAGGGAAAGGGGGAAATATTACTAAGAGAATGAATGAAGAAAATAAGACAAGGAGATAAAAGGAATTTGAAAATAATAAACCCAAGAGGGAAAAAACACAATGATATACTGGTAAGAAAACAGGTCATAATACTAGGTTTTGCAAATTTAAGGGGAATAATGTCGGGAGGAATACAATACACTTTTTTTATTTGAAAGTATGCTAGCTGATCCTATAGGTGCATCTTGATGTTTTGAATCTGGTGCTATAGTGTCAAGCATCAAAGAAGTGCATCACACTTTCAAACCCATAGGCATAGCACTTACAACTGTTAGTCTCATTTCACTTGGGGGAGTGGGGGGCCAAAAATAATACATTTTGTGTATGTGTGCGTAAAGAAATAAAAACAAACAAGCAAACAAAGCAAAAAAAAAGAGTACAAAAAATATTTAATTTAATGTAGCTCACCCTGTCAGGCTACATCCACAAGACAGAGGCAACAAAAAATCACTAAGGTAATAAGTTAAGAAGATTTGATGGAGCAAACTCCTCCTTTCAAGAGATAATATCTCTGTCCTGGGTATCCTACTTCAAGAGACACTTCTTCTTTTGGATTATGAATCTCTCTCATTCTCTCTAAGATACTCTTAAGGTTTCAGTCTTGAGAGGTTGTCTATCTCTAAGATTCTCTCTCTTCAAGGGGTTCATCTCTTCCCTTTATAGCACCTACAAAGCCATAACACATTTGTATGTGTGTTGATTAAGGTTGAGTTTAACCCTTTTCAGTTAGTTGCTCATCCATTGTTTCCAATAACAATGGGTCCCATCATCCAAAAAATGACGAAGGGGTCCTCAATTCTTTTCTCGAAATAACACTAGGGTCCCTCCTCCTTATGACCAAAAGGGGAGAGAGAGAAATTCGCTGGGAAGGGAGAGTGACTGCATCATGTTATATATCCATAGCGGCTTCTAAGAGAAGACAAATTTCACATTTATAAAAATTCAAAGATTGCCATTTTTTTGCTTACATAGTACACTAATTTACTTTCAATCTAAAAATTATGTACTTATCTCATGATCTTCAGATGATGACCCAAAAATCTATTAACTTTAGCTACATCGAAAGCAGTGTTACATGGGACTCGAGCGAGTAACTTGGCCTTACTCCATGGGTTGAGGTCACTTTAGTTGAGTTGTGCGAAGAAATATATATATATCAATAAATAAAAGTAATGATCTTATAGGACCCTCCTTCACTCGTGTGTGTAGGACTTTAAAAGATTATTGTTAAAGTTGGCATGGGTCTCTAGAAAAATTATCACATGGGTGTGTGACTTGATTTTTCTATAGATCTGTGTCAAATTTAATGGTGATCATTTGGGGTCCTACACACATGAATAGGGGATGGTCATATATATATATATACTACAAAGCGACTATAGAAAAAAATAAACAGTGATTTTACCTATCTTCATTACCGTCTAAAGTTCATCCCGCAGTCATGATTGTTCGGTAGTGTTTTATTTTTCATTTTTTTTCTAGAAGTCGGATTGATATGAAATTTAGAGCGTGTGTTCATAAAAAATAGGCGAATCTAAAAAATATCAAAAAAAATAGTTTATATGAAATAATTTGACCAAAATACCCTTGAAATGTTTCAAAGGTATTTTAGTCAATTTCTTTTCGTGAATTTTTTGATATATATATTTTTATTAGGTGCGCTTCACTAAGATGTACACACGCTCCAAATTTCAAATAATTCTGATTTATAAAAAAAATGAAAAATGAAATACTACCGAACAATCGTAACTGTGTGATGAATTTTGGACGGTGATGAAAGTAGACAAAATCACCGTTCATTTTTGCTCATAGGCATTGAGAAGACTTTTCCATATATATATATATATATATATTGAAAGCTTCTTGGTCGTCTAGAGGACTAGGCTAGGTCCACTCCAACTCGGCCAAGTAACTCACCTCGGCCAAGCCCTTGGTTGAGGCAATCTTCTAAACATTTATCCACACTAATATGGATTAATCATGCATGAAACGTAACAGAACCAATTACGCATAGACCAATCTTTCATTTAGCGAGCATCGAATAAGACCTCAAGCACACTAAAGCGTCTTTATCCAAAGTAGAAAGATGGATTTTTCCATTTTTGGAATAAAAGTAATTATGTAATGCTGAACTCTCCTGAACTATCTCTCCCTCTCACAACGTTAATCTCATCATAATTCTAAGTTCTCTCTCTCTCTCTTTACATAACATGCTAAAATAAAATTTACATCTCTCTCTCTACAAACATAACATAAGAAGCTAAAAAAATGTTACAGTTGGGTTTCTAAGAATGTGTGAGAGGGCATTGTGGTTTAGCTCCTTGGACCGTCTTGAATGCAGCATCACTCTTCATCCCCCGTACAACTCTACAAGACTGCATATGTGCATGAAGCTTCTCTGGCTTGAACCTCTTTCCACACAGCCTGCACCACAAGACAGAGTGCTTTTTTTTGTGAGAGAGACGACGGCAATAAGGCCAAAAAAGGGGAGGACCAGAGGGGGAAGAGGGATTGTTTTTCAATGTTTTCTAGACATAGTGAACAATTTGTTCCATTAAAATTGTGATATTTTAGAGAGAGAGAGAGAGCCAAGTTTTTTAGTGAAATTGTGATATCCTAGTAGGGATGGCAATGGTTGGACCCGGACCCGGACCCAGACCCGGACCCAAACCCGAATACTGTCCAGGTTTTGGACCCAAACCCAGACCCAAAGAATGTTCAGGTTTTGGACCCGGATCCAACCTTCTGGGTCTAAAATTTGAACCTATACTCATACCTGAGGTTGGGTCTACCCGTCGGGTCTGGTGGGGACCATTGCAAGCTTCTTTTTTTCTTTTTATTTTTTTTGCCCCTTTTTTAACCATCTTATTGGCAACATTTACAGTATCGCTCAACATTAATGAATACCTATATATACCTACATTTTTTATTGTTTTACGTAGTAACTGAATTCCTAAGAAATTTCTAAAAAACAAATGTATTGGCAATATTTATGAATACCTGCATTTGCCCATATTATTTGGGTCGGGTCTGGCTAAACCTAGACCTCGAGCCTCAATAGTATTCGGGTGTAGGTTTTGGACCCAGACTCGACTTTGTTGAGTCCAAAATTCGGACCCGAGGTTGGGTCTACCGGTCGGGTCCCAGGTATGGCCAGATCCATTTCCACCCCTATACTTTAGAGAGAGAGAGAGAGAGAGAGTACTTACGAGCAATTGGGCTCTGCAACGGGTTTGAAAACCGCTGAAACAATCTTTTGGTTCACCATATCTGAAGCCTTTCGTCCACTATCGTAGGTTTTCCTGCAGAGTTGAACAACACCGAATTTGCCAATGATTACTAACTATGATTGTAATTTATCATTGCTATAAGGAGGTTACAATCACTCATAGCTATTAGATGTCAAATTGAATGGTTTGGGGTGTGGCACATGTTTATTTTTTTTCTTTGAACTTTGAGTTTAATCAATGTTGTACTAATAGCCGAACGCTCTAAAACTTTAAAACATTCTTTGCCTTGGCCAACAGAAAAATGATCTAAGATTAAACTGACAACCACCCAATTTTTGGACAATCAAATCTTGCTGTTTAAGGATTCAAAATCCTATTTACATGGTTGTCGTGATTTCTTTATGGATCCCAAAAATCCAACCAAAAAAAATATATTAAATAAGAGTAATGATTCTATGAGACCCCCATATACCCATGTGTGTAGGATCTTAAATGATCACTATTAATTTGGCACACATCTCTAAAAGAATTATCATATGGGTGTGGGATTTGACTTTTTAGAGATCTTTGTCAAATTTTGTGTCAAATTTAATGGCGATCATTTAAAGTTCTATATATATGGATGTGAGAGGGTCTCATACGGTCATTACTTATTAAATAGATAGATCTTTCACCTGAGGGAGCAAGTATACAATCTGCTCCCACAGGAGTAGAATATACGCGCCCTTTCCTACCAAGATGACGCCAAAGTTGAGACGAATAGACCAAGACCTCTGCCCAAAAAAGTACCAATACAATGAATAGATCATTCATTAGAACACAATTCGGTAGAGATTTTATTGTCCTGGACAAGGATGCATATTTAATTTCTTTCGGGTACCCTGCAAAATGGAAATGATTATGATCATCACAAAATAATTTTTATGGAAAAGATCCTCAATATATAAATGGCGAGATTTCTATAACGCCTAGGCTTTATGAATACAACATAAAGCCTCACCTCAAATCCTCATCCAAAACAAACATTTTCGGCAACAAAAATATCTATGATGGCTCTAAAATCAATTTCCAACATTGACAATGAAATTTGAAACTCAAAAAATGGTATAGATGTTGTGCATCTATGAACACTTATTTTTAAGGTGAAATAGACGGTCTAGATAATTTGTTGCAATAACCGCATCTTTAGAGCTTGAAATCTTTTTTTTTTTTCCACAGATCAAGCCAAGATGATCGACATAAAGGTTTTCTAATGCTCAAATTGTAATATTCGATGAGTTATAAAGTGAAGCTTTACTTATTTTGATAGAGCTACAATCTATATTTCCATATATAAAAAGAAAAAGTTTATATAAGGTCTCAACCTTATGGCGCATCTAAAAAACCCACTAGTGTACAATCTATATTTCCATATATAAAAAGAAAAGTTTATGTAAGGTCTCAACCTTACGGAGTATCGTGCATCTAAAAAACCCACTAGTGAAGGTTGTTCTTATGTTGGAAAACCCTCAAATCGATCATCTCAACCTTGAGATTCATAGATATTAAAAAAAAAAAGGATTTCTAGTCCAAAAATAATTCATCTTCTAATAGGTTATGTGGACTATCCATTTTTAAGATTTTTAAATATTAAAAGATATGCTTGATCATCATCATTTCTAGAACTTTAAATTCTATAACTAGGGGCCACAATACATTTTTATATCATCACAAGGCTTTGTGGCAGCAAAACTGTATTTTAAGGTTGCAACCTTAAAATGTAGAATTACATATGCACCTAAAAATCCATTAGAAAATGTTGTTTTAATGTTAAAAAACTCTATAATTGATCATCTTGACATCAAGATGTATGAATATGAAAAACAAAAAAGATTTTGAGTCCCAGAAATAATGCATCTTGCAACACATTTTATAGACTGTCCATTTTCAAGATTTTCATATAAATAATCTTTTTTGGAGTTTAAAATTTTATAATTAGATATAAAAATAGATTTTCAAATAATCCTAAGAATTTTTACATCAAAATTACAAATTATGATAAAATTTAAAGGAACGCCTTAATTGGATTGTTTAAGGTTGCAACCTTATAGAAACTACACCCATATATACCCATTCTCTAGTTCGGAAGGACAAGGAGTTGTGGTCCTTGCTCATATCCGGTAGCATCATATAATTAATTAATCAAGGGAAAAGTTTATATAAGGTTCCGATCTTAAATGTAGAATTAAAGATGCACCTCAAAAATCTTTTGGAAAATCTTGTTTTTATATTGAAACGCCCTCTAATCTATCATCTCGACATCAAGATGTATGAATATATAAAAAAAAAAAGATTTTGAGTCCTAGAAATAGTGCATCTTACAACACATTATCTTGACCATCCATTTTCAAGATTTTTATATATTTATAGATCTATTTGATTTTAACCATTTTTGAAGTTTAAAATTTTAAAATTAGATAAAAAAAAAGATTTTGAGATGATCCTAAGAATGTTTTATATCAAAATTACATATTATGATAAAATTTGGAGGTGTGTCTGGATTGTTTAAGGTTGCAACCTTACACAAACCACGCCCACTAATCAATTAATGCCTCTTTTCTTTGTTAGGGTAAAGCCGTTTGTTCCTAAGCCTAGTCAGTGTCCGAAGGATCTACAAAATATTGCAAGCATATATTGCCACTTGAACAAATAAGGACTTGTTTCGATATTTCTATCAATAAATAACGGCTAACCGATTATGCAAAGGAGCACTAAATTGCCCGTAAATTACATTAAGGACTTGTTTCGATATTTCTATTAATAAATAACGGCTAACCGATTATGTCAAAGGAGCACTAAATTGCCCGTAAATTACATTCGATATTTCTATTAATAAATAACGGCTATTCGATTATGTCAAAGGAGCACTAATTGCCCGTAAATTACATTAGAATTCTACAAGTTTTTTTTTTTTTAAGTTTTTGATTGCTCTAGGACAATAAAATTAAAAATACTATGGATGTAATTTATTTATTTTGGCAGTTCAGCCGTAGAAATTGAATTTGAATTTGAGATCAATGTAGGAAAAATCGAACCGAAATGATTAACCAGACATAAGGCCGAAAGCAATTTAATCGACCAAACCGGTTAACCTGCTAGTTCAACCACCCTAACCTGAGAGTTAACCTGCCAATTCAACCGCCCTAACTCGGCAAGTCCAAGGCAATAAAAAAAGTGAAAAAAATAAAATATAAAAAATATATTTAAAGCATGATTGGTATTTTTGAAATATTCCAAAAAAAATAGAAAAATGTAAAAACAAGTATCAATGGCCAAAACAATTCCAATGTCTGCCAAAATGATGAAAATTATTAAAAAAATTCATTACAAACAAAATTCCTTATTTTTTGTGATTTTATGTAAATTTTTTTGAATTATTTCTTTAAAAATACCCGACCTGTTCACTAAAACAGGTGGTTAATTCCCATCAAATAGGGTCTAAAGAGTTTGAACCACCCGATTATTCTTACATTACTTGAGATGCAACGCTCTTTGACGTCAATTACGAACCACTCAAGTCCAAGCTCAAGCAAGAAAATTTTAACAGAATTTATTACTAATTTCTCTTTCCGGCTTAAAAACCTAATACCATGTTGCATTAGAAACAATTTTTATCTCATCTTGGTATTTTAAAATTTTATAGATATATCACTTTATGCATCTTATTTAAAAATAAAAAATAAAAACAATAAATAAATAAATAAATAAAAACCGAGACGAAATTTGCATAACCATCGTCGGTTTGGGATGCGGGCCCATGGTTGCAAAATGCAACTAATTAGGTTGTTTGTATTGAAAATCACATTCCTTGAACTTCTCGTCACATACCTTTGGTTGTTTTTAACGAGTATTTTCTTATATTTGTTCTCACAGTCACTTAACTTCATGCTTACATTGAGAAAGTAGAATGATTATATAGGCTAACTACCGTATACTAGCTTTGAAAGGTACCTCAAACAATTACAGTAAAATACACCTACAAATCTTGTTGGAAGATTGAGTTTCAATGCTAGGAATCTCTACGATGGCTTAATTATCTATTTCCACCTTTATTTATGAAACTTATTATTCCAAAAATAGTGCATATAGAGCAGATCTATAAATACTTGAAAATTGACTATCAAGGTAATATATTATGGGATTATAGACTGAAATTATTTATTTTTGGTAGAAGGAGGTCACAATCATTTTTAGCCATTAGATGTGAAATCCAATAAATGATAGAGTATCACAACATTCGAAAAATTTTGTTTGGAACCATGTACCTAAATAATAACACATCCTCAACCACCTAATTTCAAATCTAACAGTTAATCGTGCTTGTGACCTGCTTGTTTCAAAAGTAAATGGTGTCATTATATATGTTTCCATATATCATAAGATGTACCATGCTTACGACTTGAAATTATTATTTTTATCATATGCATATATTTTACGGTCGAGATTATTGATAATAAGGTTTTCCGGCATTAAAACAATCTCTTCTAATGGGCTTTTTTATGTGCACCTTACTCCTATAATATAACGTTATAAAATTGATGCTTTATATAAAGCTTTGTCGCAATTATTTTGCAGAGTGCAGAGAGTGCTCATGGGAGTTCTGTGGACTGGGTCTTATATGTATCAATCAAGTCTTTTTACTAAAAGAATTGACCTTGTAAAAAGGACTTGATGGGTGCATGTATATGTAACTCCTAGTCTGATCATGGATTTTTAAATATAAACTATAGCGTAGACTTGATGTGTATGATATATAATATAAGCAGGTGGTTATCCACAACAGCTTAAGATGGATGATAAAGGTTTAATTAAGTCTCTATACTCCATCTTTAGAACATAACATGGCTGCCCGAGTATTATATGATACTTATACATAGGAAGAACGAAGACGACCCCAATTAATTGGAACGAAGACGACCCCAATTAGTTGGAAAAAAGCTATGATGATGATGTTAGCAAGCACATTAATGGACACACATTTTGTGAATGCTATACTTACCTTTCAAAAGTAGAATATAATTGCTTGAGGTTTAAATTAGCTAAAACATTTATTCAAGGCAAGCTTTTTATGTTTCCCCTACCACATAAAACTTATATATTTCTCCTTATCCAACCGTCTATTTTGAATGGAAGGCTAAGATTGCTCCAATAAGAATGTCATGGCTCGACACTATTTTATTTTTAATTTTTTTTCTATAAACTATTTTGACACTAAAATTCGGACATCCTATGCTCTATTAAACTCTCACTATCAAAAAATATAAAACGAATATTTCCAATAAAATAAAATGATCAAAATACCCCTGAATATTTTAAAAGGTATTTTGGTCATTATATTATACCAAAAAATTATTTTTTAATACTTTTATAGGTGCACGCCAATGAGAAGATGGCGCGTACCAAATTTTATATTTATACAATTTGTATAAAACAAATAAAAATAAAATACTTTGAGACGTCGGATCTAACAGTGAGTGGCTATCTCGATCAAAATTAGAAAGCTGGATGGTAAGAGAAGCATAGATCTTTTATGCTATAGAAACCTTTCCCTTTATTGAAATGCGTAAAAAAAAAATTTTGGACCTAAAGTTTTATGAGTTGGCAATCTTGATCTCCACGATCATGAATTTGACAAAAGAAAAATGGGTTTGTAACTTTAAAAATAAATGGATTTAAACTTTAAAAATAAACTATTTTGACTTTGTTTTTGGAGCTCTTCATCACAGTTTATTTTAATTCTTCATGAATCGTCAGATCTGTGCAACTATTTTAGCTGCAAAGTCATAAATTTAAACTAGAATTACCTCTAGATTGACTTAAAGAGTGCATTTCAAAACCCAAATACATTAATCTTTAGAGGGGTTTTGGAAGAGAGAAACATTTGAATATGACGCCTTTCAAAAAAATTCCCTAATAAAATTAAGTCTTTAACGGGTTTTGTGCTTTGGAATGTCAAACTACCTCGAAATGAGCCATCATTCTCAACATTCATTGGCGGATATTGACATTCCCTCCTGGTGACAGGTTCATCTGGGTTCTGCTAATCTCAACCGTCAGTGTCAAGAATGGACCATGGTTATCTTGGATGCGTACTGGTTATCTTAGATGTGTACTATGCATGGAAAGGCATGCATTTTCTTTCCATTTTACTGAAAATGAAAACCCAGAAGAAAATTTTATCCAAAAGAAAATTTGGGTTTGGCTAAAAATTGGTTACGATTTGACTTAACAGATGGTCGGACTGGCTGGATGCCGATCAATGCTTTGGCTGAACTGATCCAAAAGAAAAATTAGGTTCGGCTAAAACTTGACAAAAACCAATGTTTAATCGGTTCTGACTAAGTCAATCTAAAGTTTTAGCTAGTTTGACTCGTTAAATGAATTTGGACAACTTTTTATAATTTATTTTATATATTATGTATAATTTTCATTTTTTACACTACAATCCAGTCTTACTAGTTTCGACCATTAATTATTAGATAGATTTTGACGGACCCAAAACCCTCTCCGGGTTCGGTGAAAAGCACAATAATAACTCTACCATAGACCACTGGTGATCTGTATGGTAAACCAAAGGGCCGTCTAGAGCCTAATTTTCCCTTCTGAAAGAGTAAAATTAAAGCATTGAAAGGCTGAGCGAAGTTAAAGAGGTCAGCGGGGAGAACGCTGGGAAATTAAAAATAAAAGAGATGGCGAAGCGCCAAAATTCATGCATTGCTCTTTCCTTTTCTTTACCTGTTTTTGCAGGACGACCCATTCCAATTGGCGATTCCCTCTGATCTCACAGCTATCTCCATTCCTCCACTCTTGCTCTCTCCATTGCTAAACGCCACCACCTTCTTCTTCTTCTTCTTCTTCTTCTCTTGCTCTTGTTGTTGATGCTGATAATTCTGATCCACTGGCCTGTTGGGGTTGTTTTTGCTCATCATTTTGATTTTAGATTCATTGGTTTCGACTCCTCCGCAACTCAATAGATTTCGAAACATGTGAAGAGAGCTCGACGAAGCCCCACTCTTTTTCGGGCCATTACTGATCCCATTCTGATCCTCGGCCTTTAGAGAAGAAGGCTTGCTGGAAAACTCGGGTGGGTTTGAATTTTCGGGCAGTTCCGCTTCCTTTTGGATGATCTTAAGAGAAAGGTTTTGCCTGATAGAAGCTGAGGGATTTTCGTGGATTACACCCGGAGATGAGTCTGATGATTGAGGACCTTGCGCTAGAATCAAAGAAGAGGAAGAAGACGATGAAGAAGAAGAGGACGTTCTTCTCACTTCTTCCTCCTCTTCTTGTTCATGAATTGAGGATTTGGAGATGTCGTCATCGGGCTTGCAGTTCGATTCACACTGTGGTTGTTCTTGAGTTGCGACCTCGATCTCCGAATCTTCGGTTATCTTTTGATTCTCACTAGAAACAACATTTGTCTTTGCACAACCACAAGAACACCCCTCTGTTTTGAGTATCAATTCATCAATTTTCTCAATTTTAAGACAAGTACAATGATTTTTACCGAAAGAAAAGGAGAAGCATTTTTTTTCTGTTTACCAGAATGAGAGATCTCGGAGCCTTTGAGGACATATTCATTATCGGAGATGGGAGTGATGAGATCATCGTCGAGCAAGTCTTGCCACACGTAGCCCGCCTTGTATCTTCTGCAAATCCTCAAAAGAATTAAAAGAAAAACCAACAAATTACAAGGATTTCCAATTCTAAGCGACTGCAAGAAACCAAGAATTGATAGAAGTCTTGGGCTATTCATTTGGATTATGAACCTTTTGTATGACCAAGCAAAGGAATTGGGCATGTCCTTCCCTCGAATATCCGAAAGCCATCGCTTAACATCTGCAACGAAAACGAAAAGAAAAGAAACATCTGATCATCCAAGAACCATAGAATTAATCAAAAAAGGAAGTAGAAAAATGCACTAACCTTTGAGACGAACTCCGTTTCGATGAAGCGGAAGCACTCGGATGAGATGGGGGTGATCTATCCTTCCCTTCCTACTCAGAAAATACACAATATGAACTCTTCTTACCTCCCCTATTTTTCCTTCCATTCTTCTGTTAAACCCACTCTCTTCTTTTCCTTCTCAGTCACAAAAAAGAAACAGACCCATTTCCACAGAGATGATATTATGAGGTAGAGATTGAACAGGGCGGATTTGACAAAAACAGACAATATGATGTGGATAAAATTTAGCAATTTATTTAATTGCTTGAATTAGTTATAGGAAGAAGGGAGAGGAAGCAGTAACTGCCCATAGCACCGAATCCATCGAATTCCAATTGACCTTTTCGCCCAGTTTTTTTTTTTTTCCCTATTTTCAGGACAACTGCTTCTTCTTCTTCTCCTTTGTTATGGGGATTATTTATAGTATGAGTACTAAGGCTTTATAAAAGATTGGAATGAAATTCCTTCATGAAAACATCATACTTTTAATTACAAATGGAAGAAAGGAGAGGGAGAATTCTCCTATGTTTTTTTGCAGAGTGTGAGGCCTTTATATAGCAACATGCCTTTTTATACATGAGCGGAGTACGACCCCTGCACCCAATGGGGAGAGAATGGATCGCTCGATAATTATCCAGGGACCAAAATACCCCTTGGACGCATGATGGGGCGTTAAAATGGCGATGTTCAACTAGAGAGAAACGGCATGCTTGCCTTTCTTTTTTTTTAATGGGAAATTTTGAAAGAAATTTAATAGCTAGGGCTGGTAATGGGCTGGCGGCCCGGATCTAAAAAATTAGGGCTTGGCCCAGTTTGCCTGACTTGACCCTTTTTTCTTTTTTTTTTTTTGGAAAATGTTTGATTCTTATATAAAAAAGAGTAAAACGTCACTTTTGGGAAAAACTTTGAATCGATCATCTCGACCTTGATTAATGTAGTTTTTTTTAAAAATAAGATTTCAAGCCCTAAAAATAATGTATATTGTACAATATTATTTAGACTGTCTATTTCACCCTAAGAATGAGTGTTCCCAGATCCACAAGATCTATATTATATTTTGAATTTTAAATTTTATAATTGACGTCGAAAGTTGATTTTAGAGCCATTATAGAGATTTTTTATAGGAGCAGGATTCAAGGTGGGGCTTTATTTTGTTTTAATAAAGCTTTAAGCCTTATGAAAACTTCATCATTTTTCTCCTTGTTTTTTTTTTAATTTTTTTTATTTTTGGCTCGGCCAGCCCACTGTCACCCTTACTATTTAACATGTCGCACGTTTTTTTTATTGATTTATGACCATATGAAAATGCTCGTAATTATAAGAGTCTCAAAAGATAGTTATATTCCCATAGGAGCCCATGTAGGATTATCTAATATTTTTTAGGTGTTCCTAAGATTTCGGATATAAAAAAATCTTCCTAAACAAGTCTTCTCCCCAAAGGAAGAAGTGTACAATATGCTTTAGCATAAGCATGCTGTACACTCTATATTTATTGGGATTGGGATTGCATACTATAAAAACTATTATTCTTTGATAAATGGTCTTGTTTTGTACTTTTTTATATTTTAAATGTGTTTAGATAAATGAGCAAAATATTCAATAGATAATACTAGGGGCTTGTTTGATGGCCTTTTTAACTCAAGGGTATGTCGGAATTGTGTATTATAAAGACTTTTTTTCTTTGGTAGAAGGAGGTCACAATTGTTTTAAACCAATATATGTCAAATTTAAAGCTTAGGATGTGTAGCAAAGATCAATAAATTTTCTTTTGAACGTTACGCTTGGTCAATGGCACATCCCTAACCGTCTGCTTTTAAATCTAACGACAACTGATAATAGTGATCTTCTTGTATCATTAATACTCACTTTAATTTAAAAATCTGTTTTGGTCATTAATATTCACTTTAATTTAAAAATCGATTTGTTAAAATCTAGTTTTTTTCATTAATTTTCAACTTCATTTGAATGTGTTTTGTTTTAATCATTCTTTATTTGTTTTTCATATTTTAGTAGATTTTTTTTGTATCTTTTTTATTTTTCAATACTTTTTTTGCCATCTTGACTTGCCCGTTAGAGTGGTTGAATCGGCTGATTAAACTGCTTCGGGCTCATGTCCGGTTGACCATTCTAGTTCGATTTTGTGAACACTAGGTCAAAGAGTAGCTTTCTTATGAAATCATACTATAATTCTCATGACCATAAAAATATTATGGTAGGAAGGGTTGGGATTGGTATAGAAAGTAGACCTGCAATAATATGACGTTTATGGCCAACCGATTCGCTCACCATCACCGTCAGACCACTAGACTTCATGGTGATGATCCCTATGACCAAATAGACATCAGGACCGTAATATATATTTCCTTCTTCATTTCTCTATCTAGATCTTTTAATTCTGAATAAGCAAAGAAAATATTAAAACCGTGTAAAATGCGAAAAAAAGAAAATGATACACACATATATTTATACAATTGGAGAGGTCCTCATAATTAATGGAAAATCAATGGTGCCCATGCTACTAGAATATTAGGTACAGTATATGGTTTCTAAATAACCCAATTTTCTATTGATTCCACAAGAGTTTGTAGGTGGCGCCCACGAACGATACCTTTAACATAATCAGCATAGACTTATCTCAAATATTTAAGGTCAACTACATGAAATTTGTTCTGTCTTTTTGGTATATTAAGGGTCATACTTTTAGTAAAAAAGAGGTTCAAGTAGTGGTGGTAGCATCCTCATGCCTAGTCACCATTTTGTGGTTTCCATTCTTATCGGCAACGCCACCCCACTAACACTTTAAAAATCTAACTTATAATCTACTTACAAAAAATAGGTACTCAAAAAAACAGAAAAGGGTCATACCTTTAGTTAAGACGTATAACACCACCCCACTAACACCAAAAAAAAGGAAAGAGTCATACCGTTAGTAAGACGTATAACACCACCCCACTAACACTTTAAAAAATGTAACTCATAATCTACTTAAAAAAAAAAAAGGGTAGGCGCCTCTCTTCCCTACTATAATACATGGCTTATGGGGAACGTCCTAGTATTAACAGATAATGTAGCTTCATGATTTATGGTCAGTTGCGATAAATTTTGAGTGGACTGCCTACCTAACGCAACGTTTCTCTTTTACCCTAGTTACACATAATACCTTCATAAAAAGAACAATAAGTTAATGAGATACTATCTCTTTCCTCATTCATTTCTATAGCTACCAATTAAGACATAGACCATGAGAAACAGTAGAATACTCCAATAGAATTAATTCTGTTATCAAAAACAAAATACTGAAAGTTGGTATGTACACAAGTTCTATGCTGCTTATTGACCAACTTCACCAATTCCAAGTTAGTTGGCTATTAATTGACAAATAAGGTATAACTAGTAGTAGCCAAATTCACTCACTAACCATATTTTCCTCTCCATGAGAAACTATATTTAGCTAATAAACTTGAGATGAAACCTCACGCTCCACTGTTTTTAAGGAAAAATTTCTCATATTTTGTCCAAGACTTGCATACTCTTTAGAGAAAATTGTGAAATTTTTCTTATAATAGAGATGATACATGCTACAAGCAACATATTATAGTGCCTAAAAGGATGGAAAAGTCCAATTTGGAAGTATGTTTTCGTCTCTAATCCCATTATTTTGGTAATCACTATATTTTAGTGATGATTGCGGATCAAATCAACATTAAAAAAAGCACAAAAAAAGAAAATGATTTGCGGATCAAAATTAGGACTTGGTGGACCATTTGATTAGGGGTGGAGAGCCTGCCATCTATGCTTCTCTAATAATTTTAAGAATTGATTAATGTGTGCTCAATTGGGGGTGTTTCTTTGTGGTTTCATGTGCATTGCGTGGAGAAGTTGTCAAAGGGAATCTCAACTGTGGTCGTTGCAAGTTTAGTGCATGTCCCTACAAAATGGTTGATATCAAGCAATTCATAACAATAAAATTGTTCACATGATGTGCAACCTTATACTGTTGAAGTAAGGTGCACATCAAAAATCCGACAATGGAGAGTGTTTCGGCATTGCAGAACCTTCCAAGTGACCATCTCGACCTTTGAGATGAATGGACATAAAGAAAAAAAGGAATCTAAAGTCCAAAAACTAATGCATCTTATAGCAAGTTATTTGGAACATCTATATTCATGATATTAAATGCTTCTTGATCTGCTTGATATGTACCATTTTATAAATTTTAAAACTTATAACTAAGGATAAAAGTAGATTTTGAGGTCATCATAAAGTTTTCAACACCGAAACAACATCTCTAAGTAAATTTTATAGGTATGCCTTTTTTCTACAGTATAAGGACGCAACCTTATTCAAACCTCACCCTTATATTTCATGTAATGGTTGTGTTCTCTCCAGTGGTTGGACTAACTTTTTTGCACTGCACTAGGAGACGAGACAAGGATTAGATTAGTTTGCCTAATGCTCTCTCTCTCTCTCTCTCTCTAAAATATGTGTGTTTTTTGGATTCCTTTACATCTACGAAAGTGGTATTGCATTATTTAGAGAATGGACTACTTGTCGTTGGAGGGTCACAGGACGTAGCCGGTAATCAGACGTGGACATGCGTAAACTCCAATTTACATGTCAAAATACTGTATGCTCTCTGGCAAATACACCCACTTGGTCACTCACTTGAGTAAAATCCAATTAGTAATTTAAAACGTATTTGATTTTTAGAAGAGACTGCGTCTTTTAATGAAGTGGATATTTCAAGTTTTAATATCTTTTTATAAAGTTGGCGGTACCTGCTTTTTAGCCTTTAGTATATGGCAAGCTGATACCACAGTGAAAACGTTACTGTAAAACTTTATTGTTATCAAATAGGGAAGTGGTACGTTATTGAAAGACGTTGTTTCAAAACCGTATCTTAGAGATCCGAATTTTGGGATATAGGCTCTTCAACGAACATAGCAACCTTCAAGTAGGGGTGGCAATTGGGTCGGGTAAACCCTTTGACATGATGGGTCGACAAGAACCGGTCGAAATCTGGGACCGTGTTTTGGCACGACAGTTCGGGTCTCGGTCCAAAATATATAGACCTAACCTAGGTTAGGTTGGACCCGACCCGACCTGATATAAAGTATACTAAATATATATTATACTATAAAAAATTATTTTTTATTTTTATTTAATTCCTAGAACTGAGTCCGGGTCCATATGACTTGGACACGACTACATTCCTGGTCAAGTCTGGGTCGAAGTCACATGGACCCAACATGGTATTCCAGTCAAGTCCCGCTCCACGTAGAACCTAGTCAAATTGGGTCTACGTCTGGGTTGACCTGGACCTAACCCGACCCGTTGCCACCGCTACCTTCAAGAGAAAAAGTAAATTTTCAAATGCACAAACCATATAGAAAAGAATAATGTCGTTGCATTTACTAGAGAATGTTGGCAAACCACCGTGGAGTTTGAGGATGATGTGGATTCACGTAATGGATATATGCGGTAATTTGGAAGTTTCTTTTAACCATGTTTATAGAGAAGATAGTGATCTAGCGGATGCTTTGGCTAAGAGGGGGGTTACATGGGTGAACTTACTGTTTCTGACGCATGGTTCTTATAATCTTCTAAAAACTTGACTTTATTAGTAAAAGCAAGTAATTTTCTCAAAAAAATTGAAATATTTAACAAGTCAAAATTGAAATTTTAGAAGAAATTATTGGGTGATTCTTGAGTAGATCCTAAAATCTAAGATCAAATTGCTCCCACTAAGTAGGTATTTGGTTTGAGAGAGCAAATATACAATATGCTACCTTGGATCATGTTATGAGTTCTAGATGGATTTATACGTTTTTTCTTAAACCCTTCTCTAGTGTCTAAAGTACCTCTTTTCTTAAATAGTCTTATGAGCAAGTCAAATATTGATTTTGACTAATTTTTACCTTAGATCAAACCGATCAAGACACTAATCAATAATCCATCCAATCAAACCATCAGTTCAGTTCGGTCTCCATAACTATGATATTAAGTATCGTTATGTGTTGTAGTTTGGGGAAGATCCCATCTTTCCATTTGAGGGAGAATTGCGACTCTTCCTAATTATAACTAAGATGGCCTCCCTCCACTCCCTCTTTCGCCATAACTCCACTAAGTGACGCTATTATCGTAAGAAGGGTGGGGTTTGTATAAAGTGTCAAATATATACTATTGAAGCAAGGTGCACTTCAAAACTATGCCAAAAATGCCATTTCAGTGCTGTAAAGTCTTATGGTGCTGCAAAGTTACTTGTGATGGTAAAGTCAAATGCAAAATCTGAAAGTTGAAGTGTGTCATTTCTCCACACAAAATATGAGAAAGTTTTCTGAGAACCCAACCATGATTAAATGTACAACTCCAGCAGCTTAATTTTACATGTGATGGCTATATTGCTTGTGACCTTTTTAGGGGTCTTATTTATTTTTTCCTCCTTCCTTTTTGTCAACATTTTTTTTCTGGGTTAGTTCATACATAAGAATCGAACTTAGAATGTAGTGTTCTAGCAGTGAATGACTAGCCACTCAAGGCCAAGCATGATTTCTTTTGTTTATATTTTTTAAGAGACACATTATATTTGTAAAAATAATAAAAAAATATTATCATTTTTTGGGTAAAATATAATGGAAAAATATATAAAGAGACCACTTACTTTTCACACAAGGAGACCACAAACTCTTGTTTGTCTGATTTTAAACATTTGATTATAAGCATTATTTATTAGTCTCAAAGTTTAAAACAAATTTTTTGAACTTCGTGACACACCCCAAACTATTAAATTAGACATCTAATAGCTAAAGAGTGATTGTAACCTCCTTGTAACAAAGATAAAAATAATTTCATATAGTACCCAATCCCAAATATAATATAGGTGTATTTCTTTTGGGTGGGGTTTGCATAAGGTTGTAACCTTCAACAATCAAAATAACGTGCACCTCTAAATTTTATTATAAGATGTAATATTGGTATCAAAATTTTTTAGGATGGTCGAGAATCTATTTTCATCTCTAATTATAAAAGTTTCAACACAAAAAATAGTTAAAATCAAGTAGATCTATAAACACATGAAAATATTGAAAATGGACAATTTAGATAATGTGTTGCAAGATGCACTATTTTTGGGATTCAAAATCTTTTTTGCTTTTTTAAAAAAATTTATGTACATCTTGATGTCGAGATGATCAATTAGAGTGTTTTCTATCGTCAAAACAACATTTTCGAATGGGTTTTTTAGATGCACCTCAATTCTACAGTCTAATGTTGCAGCCTTATATAAACTTTTTCCGATGTATTTTTTTTTGTGTTACTAATGATAAGATTAGCAGCCAAGTCTTGTATACAATTGTTGTAAAGGAAGAAAGATATAATGTTACCTTTGTCAAAAAAAAAAAAACAGAAGAGTTAAAAAATAAGACAATGTCATAAAAGAACTTTTCAAGGACTAGAATGAAGAAAAAGAGGAAGCCTTAAAAAAAATAATGATATATAAACTAAGTATCAAAGGAACAAAACTAATGGTTGAAAAGGGTCAAAATCCATCATGCATGGACTGCTGGCTCAGGAAAAGGTCATCATGCCGTCCCAATTCAATCTGCAGGTACCATGTGTACTGTGGTAGTAACTCTTGGCACCCATTTTTATTATTAACAGTTTATTCTTATTGTTGTCCTTGAAGAATTGTCTCACTCGAACAAGTAAAACTTTATACAACCCAACTTCATGATTTTGTTAGCGCCGCACATTTATGTTGTGGCCGGGGAGGTTGTTGTCCACGGTTTGTACCCTTTTTTAATTGGTGCTGTTGGCATACGGATGCATCCGTAGGTGTAGAGGTAGGGTGCACCTCCAAATTTTATCATGATATATAATTTTGGTGTAAAATATTTTTATGATTATTTTAAAATTTATTTTTATATCTAATTATAAAATTTTAAATTTCAAAAATAGCTAAAATCAAGTAGATCTATAAACATATGAAAATCTTGTAAATAGACGGTGTAGATAATATGTTGTAAAATACATTATTTATGAGGTTTCAAATCTTTTAATTTTTTATAGTCATACATCTCGATGTTCGAGATGATCAATCAAATGGTTTTTTAACATTATAACTACCTTTTCAGATGGATTTTTGACGGCCATCCATAGTTCTACATTATACGGTTGCATTCTTATATAAACTTTTTCTTTTTTTATTTATGACCATTTAAATTTGTGGTAGGCTCTTAATATTTTTCTACAAATCAATTTTGCATGAAATTCAAGACATCAGCCAAAAATGAAAAATAAAATTAAACTATCCAAAATGTTCTTCCAAGTTCTAAAGGTATTTTGGTCAAATTTTAAAATAATTTTCTCATTTTCATCATATATACCTTGTAAGGTGTGCACAACCCAATATAAATAAAATAAAATTAAAAATAAAATATTCTAAATTTTTTAATTAGGATCAAACATTCAAAACCAAATTGTGACATTCAGGGTTGGCAATGGGCTGGTTGGCTTGGCCCTAAAAGTAGGCCTACAAAATGTGGCCCGAGGACAAGGCTACATAGTTCAGCCGAGCCTCACCTTTTTTCTTCCTTTGTTTACTTCTTTCTTATCTAGTCCAACCCAGTCGGGACAAGCCCAGACCAGTGCCGGGCTCGGGCTGAGCTAGGGCTAATAAGGGCCATTGCCACTCCTATTAACATTATGTCCTAAGTTATACGTACCGTCCATTTAAACTCGATGGTCCTCTGCCCTTGCAATTTGAGCTTAAACATATCCATGCTAAGCTCAATAGTCCTCCACCCTTGCAACTTGTGGTTAACCGTGTCCAAGCTAAGCTTGTGATACATAATCATGGTATAGAAGTTTCCATGAGAGAAGTCAAAAGATTTTATTTGTCTACTCCCAAAATAATTCCCATTCTAGGGGTATTATAGGAATGTAAATTTTGGGGATATAATTTTTTCAAGCTAACAATCAAATTCAGAGAAAAAAAAGAAATTCAAACGGACTTTTTGTATGCTCGAAAAAATACTATTACAAGATAGAACATAGATATCTTTAACTTTTGGATGGTTAGATCTAAGTGATTGAGAACTAGAATTCAAATATATTTGTTTGAAAAAAAATCTTCTCGTGATCCCATAATCTCATACTGAAAAATTGCTACTAAGTAGCTCGCTCGTAAGCATGCATAGGCTATTGCAAGAGCATGCACTAAAAGATATAAAATAAAGGATGCAATTTCTATAAGGTACGGGCCTTATGAAAAAAAAAGTAAAGCCTCACTTTGAAACCTTATCTGAAAAACACTTAATCCATGTTAAACCTCTATGATAGTTCTGAAATCAGATATTTCTAGTTCAAAAAATCGTACAGATCTCGCATATCCCTGAACACTTGAAAATGGACGGTCTAGATAATGCGTTATAATATATGTTATTTTTAGGGCTTGAAATCTATAAATTTTTTTTACAACCACAATGGTTGAGGTCGAGATGATCGATTTGAAGGTTAATTCGAAACCTTGTCTAAAAAATACTTTGGGCATGAGAAATTTCTATGATGGCTCTAAAATCAATTTCCACAATCAACTTAGCTAAAAAAATGATACAGATCTTGTTGATATGTGAACACTTGAAAATGGATAGTCTAGATAATGTGTTATAATATACACTATTTTTAAGACTTCGAATCCTTTTTTTTTTTACAACCATAATGGTCAATGTCGAGATGATCAATTTGAGGCTTCTTTGGATGCTATAACTTCCACTTTCCATGACCTAGGAAGTGAGGCTTTACTTATTTTAATATGGTTGCAGCCCTGCCAGTTTCTATAAGGTCTAGGCTCTTATGAAAAATAGTAAAGCCTCACCCCGAAACCTTGTGTGAAAAATATTTTAGGCACAAAAAGTCTCTGTGATGGATCTAAAATCAATTTCTATTGCCGACTATGGAATTTGTTGCTCAATAAATAATATACATCTTGCTAATATGTAAACACTTGAAAATCGTTTTGCCCCCTATATCTCTCTCTCGAAAATCGTTTTGCCCCTGGATCTCTCACTCTCTCTCTCGACTGCTCTCTAGCTCTTGTGATGTTTCGATTGGCTATGGCTTTGAGTTCGAGAAATGCCTCTCTAATAAACCTGAAAATCGTGCCAAAAAGGACCAAATAATGGGGACCGATGCCCATCTTCCTTAAAATTGAGTACAACCATCTAATCTTTTATGGACAATTTCAGGGAAAACTCGCCACCAAATCTCTTTTTCCTGGTCATGAATGGCTACCTACTGTTAATATTGGATGGTTGCATAAAAAAATTAAAAAAAATCCATCAGAAATACTGATACACTTTGGGCAGAGGAACGAAACACCCTAGGACTCCATGTTACTATTATAAAATTGTAGAAACTTAGTCCACGCCTTTTATATGAACCCGATTAGACACTGAAATTGTTTGCCTATGATAACAATTACCAATTTGATTATCACCTCAAAAATTAGTGGATACACAATGAGAGGGATATAGTGGGCAAAATTGAGGTAATGTTATGTTTGGGAAGGCTCGATCTTTCTCCACAGTCATCCCCATTTCGAGGGTGCTGAGAGAATAAGTTTGGGTTCTTCTGTAGTTTGTAAAAACATACATCATGGGACCTGTTGATGCGTAGTTAACTCGTTTATAATTAAGCAATGAGATATGGGCTTAACGCTGATACCTCAAAAAACCCTACAATCATTAAAAACTCATTTGTCTCTCTACTAGTTGTCGTCACATTGGTTAACGTTCCCTCATGCATATTCTTGATCATGTCAATATATCATCTTGGCTTCCTTTTTTTTTTTTTTTTTTTTTTCTTCAGCACCCACCAATTGTCTCTCTAAGTACTTTATCGTGTACTTCTCCAAATCAATAAAAACCATGTCCAGGTCTTCTATCTTCTCCTTAAACTTCTCATCAATCATGTAAATAGAAAAATAGCTTCAATGGTTGACCTCCCTAGAATAAATCCAACTGAATTTTGGGATACATTTGTTTCATTTTTTTGTTATTACTCAATCAATCTCTCCCACAGTTTCATAGAGCAACTTATAAGTTTGATCCCTCGATAGTTACTTCAACTTTATAATTCTCATTTGTTCTTATAAATAGGTATCAAAGTACTTTTTCTCTATTCATCTGACATATTATTTTATTTGTTCTCAAAATCTTGTTGAATAGCTTGGTCAACGAGAAGATCCAATATCTTCCATGTACTTTCAAACCTCAGGTATATCATCTAGTCTTAAAGCCTTTCATATATTCATCTTTCTCAAAGTTTCTTTCACTTCAGATATCCAAAGTCTACGAAAGTATCAATGACCTCTAACCTGATTTTTGCCAATGGATCCTCCTAAGGCTGAGCTCGCAGGGTAGTCATCATTTAATAATTTCTAAAAATAAATTCTCCACCTTTCATTGACCTCATCATCCTTCATCAATACTCTATGATCTGCACTCTTAATGATTTTAACATGATCTAGGTCTTTCAATTCCTCTTTCTAAGATATCTTTTTCACCTTCTTATCCCTAATTTATTGTATAAATTATTATGTCTTAGGCTTAGCCTTACTTACTATTTTTTTAGCATCCCTCTTGGCATTTATATATTCTTTTAAACTATAATTATTTTGATTTCTTTGCCAAGCTTTGTAAGATGACTATTTTTCACAAATAGCCTTTTGAACCTCATCATTCCACCACCAAGTTTTGTTATCTAAAAGCCTTTTCCCTCTAGATTCTCCTGAAACTTTTTTTCCAATTTTCTTAATACAATAAGCTATCTCATTCCACGTAATATTAACTTCTTCATTAGAATTTGATTTTCCTTATTTTATTAATTTATTCTTAAATAAGTATGTCTTCTCCATTTTAAGTTCCACCATCTAGTTCTTGGAGTCACTCATGTTCCATCTCTTAATGCAAAGATCCATAACCATGGGCCTATGTTGTGTGATCAAACTCTTTTTTGGGATGACGTTATTGTCCTTATACAATGGCCATTCTTTAGGTTATTCAATGTTCAATTTTGTAAGTCATTAAATGCTCAACTTGCTTCTTAAACTAGGTGTTTGCTAATTAATTTTACAATATAAGTTTCGAAGACATTTCTTAAGAAGTTTTCCTTGAATATTAATTCACAAACCTTTGAAAAATCTCCTTCTAGGTTTTGGAAAGCCCCATCTCTCTTCACCTCTTCAGTCTTTTATTCCTCCCGAGCCTAAGTCTCATGTGCCAGAAAAATGCAGTATCGTCACCTTAATCATGTGGCGCACCGAAAGACAATCGGATTTCTTGATTGCAAATTAACTTCATAGAGTCCATTACAATATGATCCAGACAAAACTAGTCCACCATCGAAAAAACTAACCCTAATGCATACTCTATCACTCTTCTAATAAACTTGGCATAAGAAAGCCTGGGTACTGATGCATGACGCTTTCTCATCTGTAGAGCATATGATGTTTCCTTGAGGACTATCATCTTGCCATCAATGAGATTAGATACATACTCCCTACTCCTAGTACTTCGGTCTTTTGATCCATCCCTACAAAACAAGTTATTCCTTAGATGGGACGGGCTTAAAGGAGCGATATGCAGCATTGGAGTTTGATCCATGGGGAATCAAAACACGAAAACCACATATTTACGATACAAACGTGGGGAACAGTCTTTGATTGAGTAAGATGAGGGATCCTTAGTGCTCGTCACTGTAGACTCAAAATCCAGAGCAAGCATATTGGCACTCCTTTAGCCCTTCAAATATTTTGAATATGCGATAGTTTTTTGCACCCCTAGCGCATTATTTGGCTGTAACTTTTTATTATCATGCTTAGGATTAGAGGTTTTATTCTACAAAATATTGTGCTTAGCATTCCTATTCAAAAAACCTCTCTTTCTTTTGGACCGAAAACCTTGCGCAGGGAGGTTTATTACTTACCATGTGCACCACATTACAAGGATATGTGCCTCCCTTTGCATTGCTCCTTTCTTCTGCTGTGGTAGTGAGATGACCTCATCTAGCTTCATCTGATGAGCACTTCCTATGTATCCGGTAGCAAGTTCATCAAGTTGTACATGTACATGTTCTCTTCCAACTTAAGTCCCTAATTCTCAAGCTCTTGAACCATGGGATCTAAAAGCTTGCATGTGCTCTACTGATGTAGGCCGATATCATGCAGCAAAGTCCAAGGTCAATGTTTTTCAGTCATGTTAGCTGGAAAATATCGAAAAAAGTTGTTCAAGGCTTCAAGCTATCAAACAAATTTTCTTTCCAGAATGGGATCATAATAGTGATTCTCACATTTGAGTGAAAAGTTATGGTTTCAAAAGTTAGGGTATCATTTCGGGAGGATTTTTTATAGGCGCGTATTCCACGTTCTCTAGGGAAAAAATAACAATCATAATTAGATTGTCCAAAGTATATTAGAATTAGGATTTCTTGAGGTTTAAGTCAGATATTACCCTGTAAATAAGGGTTAATACATGATTGTGTGATTATAGTTTTCATAAGTACTTGATTTATCATAGAAACACTAGATTCTTATCATGTAAGCTTCCCCTTTATTCTCTTTCCATCAAATTAACAGAGCTGCTTTTAGTCTTATTTGTTTGTTGTTCCAATTTGCATCATCTGCCATCTTTGTCCCTTCTTGCATCTTTCGATCGCATGCCAAATCTTTGTCGAATTTCTCATGAATCTCGCTTGTAGTGAGAATCATTTCATGCTCTAGTGAGTGTGAATATGTCATTGATGCAAGCATAAGTGCTTTGTAGAGATATTGTCCCTCTCACACTGACCAAAGTTATCTCTTGTGGTCTGAGATGCATACGTACGAGGCTCCATGGGATGTGGGAATGTAAAGATGAGTTTTTTGTGGACATGGTTAGTCTTTTCTCTTTTAAGGAACGATTGTTTGTGCTGTCAAAATTTTCTGTCTTGAGGATCTCAGCCATCAATTTATTTGCTAACATTAGTCTTAACAAGGCCGAAAAATTACAAACAAATAAAAGGAATTAATGCCTAAGATGGGGTGCCCCTTTGGGTTTCGGTCCCCTGCCGTCGGTTTTCCTGAGACCTCTGGAGTTTTCAGCAGAGGACCGAAACATCCATGTATGGAAAACTATAAGGCATCTAAGATGGGGTTAGTTTAATGGGAACCCGGTCGCAGAGGTTGGAGTTTCTCTTTCGGGTTCCAATTTCTTTATTTTGTGGCGCCAAGTACAGTTTTGGGGAAATGACTTCGACTTTCCTCACCTATTCTCCTTGTTCCTTCCCGGTCCACCCATGTTCTACCGCCTGCCTTTATCCTCTCTGGCCTCCTTTCCTACACTCTTCCCTCTTGCCCATCTTTTGCCCCATTGTTAGGTCGCCATCGCGTGCCG
Source organism: Amborella trichopoda (assembly GCF_000471905.2). The sequence goes on along the minus strand of NW_006500356.1, from coordinate 1,833,343 downwards.
ACACCCACAGCTGCGCCACCAAGCATTGATCAAGAGTTTTATGAGTTCCATTAGACTGGTGCAGGATGTTGGTCAATGAGGAGAATGTAGGTGCTCACCGGGGCTATTTATTGGGAAGCTGGTGTAGGGAAGTGATGCTTTGATATAATGAGGCTTTTGTAAGTTGTTCTGTGTGCATTAGTTGGGTTTCCTAGGTAATTTGTGGACAGGGATTGACAAGGTTTCAGGGTTTGTTGTGTTTCGGGAGGTAGGATAGGTCAGTTTTGGATCTAGAGAGTACTTCTCTCTATTTCTGTCTTGTACTATTGTAACTTAGGAGCTCTGCTCCAATGTCTAATGAAATTTAGTGTTAACGTTCAAAAACAAATGTCAAGTAAAACCCTTCTTCTAAAGGACATTTGAGGTGTGCCTTACTTCAATGATATAAGGTTGCAACCTTATATAAACTGTTTTTATTTATAAAATAAAAACAGAACAATCTCAAACAAGAAAATATTTTATAGTCTCTCTCCCTCAATGCTGTGACGACCTAGATAAATTCGAACTAGCACTCCCCAAGGATGACTCAATTGGTAAAGGTTGAATTTGGATGTGTTCAATAAGATTTTGTTAGGATGGTTGCATCTTCCTCTCTCTACTCTCTCTCCCGTTACACCCCTTGTTAAGTACCTCTTACCACTTCATCATATTCAGCGCCTTTTCTCTATCTCCTCACTGGTTTTGCCTTACCAATTTTGTGTCTTTTTTGTTACCTAGCCATCGTCTCTTTGAGGTCTCCAAACCAGTGTGGGAAAAATCGAACCAGAACAGTTAACCGGACATGGGGGCCGGAAGCGGTTCAACCAGCCTAGCCGTAAACCGGCCAATTCAACTGACCCAACCAATCAAGTCCCGGTTGGTCAAAAAAGTCTCAAAAAATTAAAAAATATATATATAAAATATAATAAATATATAAAAAAATATATTTAAAGCATGACTAAACAAAACACATCCAAATGAAGTTGAAAGTTAATGAAAAAAATTGGATTTTAAGGAATCGATTTGTGCCTAGGAGTATTTTTGAAATTTTCTAAAAAAGACAAGAAAATGTAAAAATAAGTGCTAATGGCCAAAACAATTTCCAATATTTGCCAAAATGATGATAAACATTAAAAACTGCATTACAAACAAATTCCCAAATCCCTTATTTTTTTGAGATTTTATAATATTTTTTTAATTCTTTTTAAAATACCCGGTTGATTCACCATTACCGGTCGAAATCGGAACCAACCACTTAACGGGTTAGAATTTGAACCGCCCAATTTTTCCTACTTCAAACTCAGGACCCTGAAATAGGCAAACAACACATCTAATTTTGGAGCATGGTTTCTTTTCCAAATCTTTTGTAGACTTTTTCTCATACGTCTTTATTTGGTTCACTGTGTCTTTATTTGGTTCACTGTTAAATCTAGAGCTCTGGACTCCAACTTTATCATATTGTCTCTCTCTACAAATTTGTAAGCTTTACAAGTAGTTTACAACTGGTTTGCTATATAATCTAAACTAGAATCGAAAACCTTTGGATTATAAACTATGAGACCACTTATTTTTGTTACAAGCAGGTCACAATTGCTACTAGTCATTAGATGTCAAACTAGATGGCTTGCGATGTGACACAAAGTTCAAGATTTTTTCTTTTGAACTTTGAGTCTAGCCAATGACACACTCACAACCACCCAATTTGAAATCCCATGGACAAAAGTGTCATGTGACCTTCTTGTATTAAAAGCAAAAGGTCTCTTTTTATACTTTTCCAATTATAAATACCTTATTTGATCTAGCCCTTTCCTCATGCTCTTGCTAAGTCTTTGTTTTGCAGAACTCCTTTCCATTATCTCTCTCAAGTCAACATTTCTTTAGACTCTCTAAACAGGTTTCAACATCTCTTTCAACCGGTCCATGGATTCACCAACAAGTTTCACTCTTCATTGTATACCCATTTGTCGTCCTTAGGGAGTGGTAGTTTAATCTATTCAAGGTGTCACACAACATTCAACAGAAAGAATGTTGATATTTATAGAGTTTTTTTTCTCTTTTTCAGATTTTTCTGTTTTTATATATAATTTGAGAGGGGTACTTTTGTCCAAAAATACTTAAGAAAAACATGAGGTTTATAGAGAAAATGATGGTAGGGGTTTCTTGATATTGCAAAAGAAGTATATGCATATATTAGTTTTTTATTTTTTTTGGTAAAACTGCAAGTAATTTGGGGTAAGACAAATCTCCATTTGCTATTAAGAACACGGATGGATAAGACCATTCACTTCCATTGACTTGGTTCAAAGTCCATAGAAATTTTTCTTGAACTTTATAACAAACCTCAAACTTGTCAGATTTCACATCTGACAACTAATAGTGATTGTGGTCATCTTATACAAGTGTATGTGATCTTATAGTATAAAATCCAAAACATTACATAGATTATCAAACTTGTGAGTAAACAAATCTGCCCCTTCAAGAATGATCTTTCTCAAACTAGTAAACACTTCTCGCAAATACAAACTCCCTTTTTAGCAAAAGCCCCTGCAAATAGTTTTGGCCTTTCGAGGAAATAAGGTTTATGTCGGGTCCAACTTAATGAGTGGATGGTGGCAACAAGGAATGTGTACAGTGGAATCAATTTCTTCTTTCTATAAATTTCTTGAAATGTATTCTTATACTATTATGTGTAGCATGTTTCACTCGGTTTATCTCAAAATTTTGGGGATCACTGTTCTATTCAAATGCAAATAACATTGCCTCCACCAAACACCCTTCGAAAATTATAATGGTAACAACGAGGCAAAATATGTAAAAGAGCGCACAAGTTTAGGCCCAAAAGAATGAAGAAAAAAATTTAGGTTAACTATATGGATACTAATGTGGATAAAGCTTTGAAAATTGAATGAGCAGTATATCATACAGGTCAGAGAACTGGCAACGTGCTTTTGCCAAATCCCAAAATTATGGACCGATTTCCGGTAATTTCCACTTAAGCATTGAGATTAAAGGCCAAAATCAATCCAAGGTTCTACAGTGCTTTTAAAAGAATGGTACTGGGGCAGATGGTGGGTCCAAGTCAGCTCATTGAGTCCCGATATAACTTGTCAAAAACTTAATCGAGACTCGGAACATAGTCATTGGCTTTTAAAAGATCCGGACAGACTCAGTCAACACACAAACTCGATCATCCATAACAGGCAGTGTGTCAGTTATGATTGATATGGATGAGTCTGACTCAGTTTCAACGAGTTTCTAAACACTGGATGTTGTTTACCAAATCCTATTGTCCCCTCAAAACAGATCTGTGAGTTAGGTAAGGCTGTACAGATTTCACATGGATTTCAGTTGCCCACAAGCTCTTCTCTATACCACTAATGCCTATTCTTTTATGGCTTTATATTTACTCATGACAGGCTAGTTTTTTGAATAGTGCGATAGCCAAGTTATTACCAGACTTCAATGAGTTTTCTAACTCATTCTCATCAGCAGCTCTCTGAACTGCTTTGTCTGCTCAATTTCGTTCTTTCATTGGGTTCAGATGTTTCAAATTTGGAAAGCATTACCCAGGCTGGGTCCCTAAGGGCTTTTTACAAAACCTTGGACTACTTACATACTGCTCTTGCTCTTGCCAAAGTCATTGCATCTCAACACCCAATGCAGTACTATGTCCGTCAATTATCTCAATTGCCCCAATTAATTCACCTGGTTTTAATGGAGGTTGCAGCAGCAAGTACTGGGCCTGAAAGCCCAAAGTCCAGCATTGGTTCTTCAGAAAGTCAAAAACCATGAATAAAGTTTTCAGGTTTGGGTAAGATGCAGTTTAGCTTCCGGACACACCTAACATCTAAGTTAGAAGCATACCGACCCATCCTAGTAACATTGCTCCAAACTTGATTATCAGTTTAAACGAGATAGACTTTTTATACTGAACAATGTTAATTGACATTTTATATTACCAATAAAAAGAAGATATCAGATAAAATTGAACATATAATGTATGGATGTGCCATTGGTGTACGTTTATGTGCACACGTGGGTGGGTGTGTGTCTAGATGTATTAGATGTGAGGACATAAGATGATAAACTCCTGGATGAGTAAAAAATGAAAACTATCATGAAGTGACATCTTTTTTTTTGGGTAAATCTGAAGTAACATCTGATGAATTTAACAAAGTTCTCATACATTTTGTTCTCTTTAATAATTCAAACGACACATGGGCAGTGCTTCAATGGCAAGCAACCCTAGTTAAATTTTCTCAAACATGTCAATACGATCAAAAGCATGGTATACGGAGGAATTTGATGCTGATGAGTGATAAAGCTAACCACTTGCTCTCTGTTTGAATTTGATGCTAATGAGTGATAAAGCTAATCACTGGCTCTCTGTTTCATAATTCATTCAAAAACAAATAGAGTATAGGCATTTCTGAACTTTATAGACAGAATCAACAGGTCAAATCCATCCATAAATTTCAGTTATTAGCATGCACCACTCAGTATCCAAGGGCCCAAGCCGCCAAGCTAAGGCAATGATAGAAAAGTTACCTCCTCAACAGTATCAGAATCTCCAATCTTCATATGCTCATCCTCCACCTTGACAAGAGAACAGGGGGAAGGAGGTGAATCCACTGAAAAGGTCCCTTCTAAGACCTTAACCACTTCACTAATTGAAGGCCTTAGGAAAGGTTGATGATGCAGACACCAAAAGGCTATGCTTATAGCTCTCTCTACCTCTTCCCAGTCTACAGTCCCTTCCATTCTTACATCCATCAATTTATCTAACTCTCCATTTCGATACATTTCCAATATTGATGAGTAAAATTCCATTCCAATAGGTCCTCTCTTTCCTGTGATAATTTGCAGAAGCATACCACCAAACATGTAAACATCTCTCTCTGGCAGGCTTTCCGACACAAAAGCATGTTCCTTATTCAACAAACTTTTGATCCCAAAATCTGTGACTCTTGCAACTAATTGCACATCTAGTAACACGTTCTCAAGCTTCAAATTGCCATGGGCAATGCACTCTTTACACTCTAGGTGAAGGTAAGAGATCGCTCTAGCTATACCAATGGCAATGTCGATTCTCTGTTGCCATGTGAGGCTATTCTGGGTTTTCTCTTTGTCAAAAAGCCATTGATCCAGAGACCCATTTTCTACATATTCGTAAAGGACAAGCTGGTGTCTTGGCTCAAAACAGAAACCTTTTACAGGGACCAGATTTCTATGGTGTGTGCTACACAAGATAGAGACTGCCATTCTGAAATCTTTTTCAGGTAATGCTACTGTCTCTAACACTTTAACAATAATCGGCCTCTGGTTTGGGAGGACTCCCTTGTAAACTGTTGGGCCAAGCTGTATTGCAAAATTACTTGTCAGCTCTTTCAATTCATCGAAAGAAAGCCCAATAGGAGCACTGTAGCCTGAGTCTCCAAGCTCAACCTTCTGAAAGGGAATTCTTTTCTGTACTTTAATTGCTCTTATGCGATAGAGAAACCAAAATACCAGCATCTCTATGACAAGAAATACACACACAGTCACTAAAACCAGCTCTGCCACGGAGATAAGGAAATTCTTTTGGTTCCTTAAATGGGACATTGGTTCTTGCAGTTGTTGTTCTGGGGCCAATAATGGCTTAGAAGGATGATGGGTCATGGCCTCCTGAGAAGAAACAGCTTGAGGAACCAGACATACTTTTACAAAAGAAGTAGCAGTAACAGAGGAGTACCGATATCCACTGATAAAACTAGTCCTCTTGATGGTGCAGAGACCAGAACCATCGTTCTTGGAAGTTGCAGCAAAGCAAGAAGAGTCACTCAAACACTTCTCTTTGCAAGATTCTGAGCTGGCCATGGTTTCTATGTCATGGGGGGGATAAAGCCCATAAAGCATAGTCTGTTTAAGAACAACCATGCCTTTCCCCTCTCTGCAGCGGCTCAAATCCACCATTTTCCGACACCCACTACCAGCATCAACACCTGAAACTATACCCCAAATATTTGAATCCTCGAAAGGGCAGGTACAGATAGGCCGACTATTGTTATAGCTGCAAACTCCATATAAGCCACAGAAGCCAAAGACATGGCATTGGTCCTCAACGGCCTGCCATCCCACCTTCCATTGAAGGGAATTCCCTTCCCAAGAGTAAATTCTCAGGTTTCCATCAATGTCGAGCCGCAAAAACCTGAATTTCACCAATGGTTCTCTGAAATCCTTACTCATTCTGGCCCAGACAACCTCTCTAGAGGAATCCAACAGTTGAAAAACTCCATCAAACCCAAATTTTGCCCCTATAGAAGCAACAGGTGCCTGCAAATTGCTACTCCAGTAAGTCACATTGTTTTCCCATGAAAGCCCAAGATTACCAGTGCTCTGAAACTTGAGGGTGTAGTAGCTAGCAATGGAGTTTTTCATAGCAGCACGAAGTGTTTGATGAAACTCGAGGGACTGCCCTGGTAAAAGAGTATCAGTGGGGCTTTGGAAGCTTTCCCATACTATTTCTCGCCCTGAACCAGTGAGAACCAGGTCTCCATTATTCATCAAACCTGCAAATTTGACTCCCAGACCACTGGTATTACTGCTCCAGACGAGAAAGCCATCGGTATTATCCAAAAGCACAAGGTTTCCATCCATGGAAAGCCTGATAATGGAGTTCTCAGAAACCCTAGTTCCACCCCCAACACTCCAAACAAGCATTTTTCCACTTATTGGTATCATGTTATACCAAATACCAACGACAAGGCCATTGCTCTGAGAATCTGAGAAAAACCCAAATTCAAAAACGCCATTTTCAGAGGCCCAAGAGCTATTTCCATTACCATAAAGCTGAGAACCCAAAGGAATGGCAACCACTGCTGCAACTCTTTCAGAGTAGCCATGAATCAATGTAAAACCCAAGAAAAAAATCACAGAAAAGAGAAAACTCTGCTTCACAACACATTTGCCTCTTGAAAGCTTGATGGGTGGCCTTAATTTGAACTCCAAATTCATAACATATACATGGCCGTCATTTGATAAACCATCAGGCTTCATCCGATATCAAAAAGAGAACTGGAATTTGGAAACATAGAGAGAATGACGTACGAGAGAGAGGAGGAGGAAGTTGCAGAGAGAGAGATAAAGTGGGTTAATGGGAATGATGAAACGGAGGAAGAAGACGGTGAGAGAGAGAGTGCTGAGAATTAGAGAGAGAAAGTTTGATGGGAATGATGAAAAGATGAGGCCATTACGAGGAGAGGTTTCCGCTGTTCTGTCTTGCAGCCTCCCTCTTGCGTCTTTTCACGGGCCTTGGGCTTTTTAAAAGCGTGATAACCAAAACCATGCGTGAATGAATCATTATCATTTAATTATTCATTAATCACTAGATTTGAATGTTCCTGATTCCGAGAGCCGTTGCAGAATTTCAAATTCCTATTTTATTATCTCATAGAATGGAAACCATCCCATTAGTCAAAGTATGGAAATTTAGGACATAGGAAATAGAAACCAATAGTTAATCTCTTGTTGGGTAACCTGTTTGAATTATCTCTATATTTTGAGTATCCTTTATTTGATTACACATGATAATATTAAAATTAACATAATCATTCACTCAACTATTCATTATTAGTAGGTAGATATTGTGTTCAATGAATGAGAACTTAAAGTCAATTGTCCTTGCAATGGGTCGGGCCAACGTTGGTCGAGGTCTCTACATGGCCGGCAACCCGACCCGGCATTGACTGGGCTAAAGCAGCCCTTGCCCTTGCCCTGGCCTTGGCCCTAGTCATGTGTACGCTGGGTCGGGCAATATATGATCCAAGACATAAAAATAAAACAGAATAAGGAAAAATGGGCCGCACGGTCTAGACCGGGTTGGCACTATCGTGAACCTTTTCTAAGCACAACCCAGCCTTGCCCTCGGGCCAGGCCATGATGGCTTGTCCTAGCCCTGCCCTCGTGGGCCACTCCCTTGTTTTCTAGGGCCGAGCTGACGGGGCCAGGCCAGGATGCCTGGCCCAATGCCACATTAATCATCCAGTGTAAAACTAATAAAATAGATTATTTATCCCACAAAAAAGATCTGTTGTGATTTGTATTGTACCATATTTTAAATTATGCATTTTGTTTATTGGTAAATCTGACTTTTGTTAGCCATGGCCTAATCCACTCTCTGGTGAATATGGACACAGTTCATAATCGGGAAGAGTTTATATAGAGCCGAGGTTCAAAACAATCAAATTTTGAGCCTACCTCAATAATTTCACTAGAAGAGGTTGTTTTGTTGCTCAAATATCATCATCTCAACATCAAGATACATGGACATGAAAACAAAAATGGATTTCAAGTTTTGGAAACTTGAAATAGTGTATTTTGTAACGTATTTTAGGACCGTGAGTTTACAAGATTTTCAAGTTTTCATAGATCTGTCGATCTACACTATTTTTTAAGCTTTAAACTTTATAAATAAATATGAAAATATATTTTAAGGCTATCACAAATATTTCCAGTATTGAAACCGCATTGTTCGACATTAATTGAAGGTAGGATCTAATCTGATTGTTTAGAGCCTAGGCTCTATACAAGCCACACCTTAGGCACCCAATTTTTCATCCAATGGTCAATGATAACTATGACCTCCTTATATCAAAAATAAATGGTCCCATTGTATATATTTCATAATATTCTCGCACTAGCCTAACCCTGATCGTTATAAGGCCGCCTTGAGATTGGCTGAACCAAGTCAAAGAAACCTTTGCCTAGGCTCGGTCCTGTCCCAATCTGGTCTAGACCCGGTCTAGTAGACTCAATTTAAGCCCATTTTGGATAGAAGACCTGTTGTCCTCACTTACTTCGAAATAGCAAAGAAGTGACAATTGATATGCTCAAGCTTAGCAGGAGTAAGTCTCATTCCTCCACCTCTGCTTTCATGTTAATATTTCTGCACAACCTAAAGGGCAAAAAATAAACTCTTTCTTCCCCATTTCAAGCAAGTAGGACAGAAAAATGGGGATTGATGGCTTTAGATGTAGCTCCTTTTGGTATGGAAACTCTAACGAGTCTACACGCCAATTACAAACAATTCAACAAGAAATACAAAACATAGGCCACAAAACAAACTCAGTTACTGCTGAAACAATGCCCAATTATAGAGATTGCAATATACAAGACCATGTCAATAATACTAGATTTTAATAATATGTGTTACATAGAATCAGCTTTTACAATCAGAACTCTTTTTAACACAAAAACACAATTGAAAAGACTATAGGGCCATGGAAAGCCAAAAATAAGGCGAATGCGCAAAGATTATCTCAATGGGACTTCCCAACACCCGAAACTAGATCACTTCCTTTGGTAGCACTTGGATCGTGGCCCCTGTTGCTCAAATTGTGAGAAGCACCAGTAAGAGCTACCAAAACCAACTCAAGAACTCACCAATGGGCTAAGAAAATATGGGAGATATGGGTTGAAACTCTCCCACAAAATGAGACTGGACAATGCTCCAAACTCAAGGTAAATAAGCATACAAGGGGCTCAAGGGGACCAACTCAATGGTGACCGAGGACCAAGCAAATGGTAACTGAAAATATGGGCAAAATGAGGAGGGTGGTATGGAGGTCCACAGTTGAGAGTCTATCAAACTATGCACATTACTTTAAAAAGTAGTGAAAATAGGGTGACCATAGCTCCTATTAAGAGAGTTGGATTAAAGTTTAGTAGAAGTTTAGAATGTTCTTCTTCTTAACATGGGTCATAAATCTTAGTAATCTATGTGGTGAAGACAAGATTACAGTCAAGCCATCTATTCCTTAGCTATCTGCTTGTATATCAAGGTTGGATAACACACCCATGTTTGTAAACCTAATACCCCTTTAATTCCAAATACAATTTTATTTAATTTAAAATTGGACCATGGGATAAGTTAAAGAGAGATCACACATTAAAAGAGATAAAGAGTGACGTAAAAATACGGAACTTCCCTCATCTAACTTCCATGAGTTCAAATCTTTTGGGGACATGTATGCCACGGAATCATAATGCGCATCACTAATTCAATTAATTTCAATCAAGGGAAAGTGACTACTTGAGGATATGGGCCATGGCGATGTCATCACACGTGGGCCCTTATACTTGGGGTTTGGCTTCCAATGCCCATGTGAGGCCCATTGGCCCTTTGGGAGTCATATGTGCCTGGGTACATATATTGTGTCCTTAGTTTTTTTTCATAGTTTGTTTTTTTGTCTTTTTTTTCATTACATAAATTTTTCTTTAAAAATCTTAAAAAATTGATGATAACAATGATGATGCTCATGTAAAAATCATTAAAGGGGAATAGGTGCCTAGAGCTAGAAAATTGATCCCAGGAACTCTACACAAACTACCTAGCAACCCTCGGCCCGTTCTCAAATTGTCTGATAGAACTCAAGTTTAGAGGTTCATGAAAAGTCCATTAAAGCCAACTAGCAAAAGCAATGAGGTTACTAGGACACCATTGTGATAAGTGCTCCCCCGAGGACAGGATCATGGCCCTTTCAGGCCTGTGCACCACAACAAGAAGGTGCAGGGGACTTCTATTCGGCACATATGTATGCCCTCCTTAGTAATACACGAGGGAGTGCCTTCCCATATTATGTCTGTCATATACACATGTCATGGGGCGGTTGTGTCAAGGCTTTCGGCCCTCGTCCTCACAGGCCGCCAACCCCCAGACAAGTGTATGTCTTCTTCCCAGCATCCCACAAGTATATCTCCAACCTCAACAAAAAATGACTCAAAACGCTCTCTAAAAATAAGCCTCATCAGCTCCAATGCTTGTGATCATACGTTTTTGTGACCCTAGCCACTTTCCAATCTTAAACCACCCATGAGTCATAACGGGTGCATCTAATTTGTGAATGTTGGATGGGCCCCGGCCACATCCCTGGTCCGCTCCTCGAGGACCATCCTCCCAAGTGAGCCAAAGAATCCACTATGTAGGAGGCTTGAACTGACCTCTTAGAGCAAAATAGTACAATGTTTAAGGGGAAAATGTCTTCTCACTTCTTATGGGAGACATTATTATGGAGAAAGAATGATGAAGTACTTTGTTAGGTAGGCTTTAAGTGAGAAATGGAGTTCCAATAACAATCAAGAAGAGAATGTTGCTTTGGGCACAGAATACAAAGGGATGGTGGTGAAGGATTCAATTGCAAGTGATCCGATCTTGTACAGTTCGATGAGGAATGGGATGATGATTTTGGGGCATGGTATGAGTTATTATTGGTCTCTACAAGTGGAGACATAACTCATTTGGGAAATCTAACGAGGTGAATGGCATATCGATAAAAAGACAATGAACATTGGGCCTACTTGAAGTAGGATACTAAGGACATTTCTTTAAGAGCACGCAAATGTGTTGCAATTTGAAAAGCCAAAAGACTTTGTGCTCCTGTGGGAGCATATTGCTTGTTTGCTCTCTTAGGAAAACCCAATTCATGGGTTTCTTTCAGGAACCAGAGATATATATAACCTCTTCAACGCAAAGAATAGCTTCGGAAGAGAAAAAAAAAAAAGGCAAAGAATAGCTTAGGAAGAGAAAAAAAAAAAAGGGGGGGAAGGGGTATATAATATGAGACTGATTATCTTTCTTACAATGAGGTCATAATTATTCCTTGACATTAGATGTCCAATTGGAGGGCTTTGGGTGTGTCATGAAGACTGAAGAAAATTTTGTTTGAACTTTGCGTCGAGTTAATGACATGCTCACAACCACCCAATTCAAAATTTAAAGTACGATAGTGATTGTAACCTCTTTGTGTTAAAAGTAAATTTTTCCAAAAAAAGAGAAACTCACTTTGCATATATGCCTAGAAAATAACATCAAAAGATTGTACGAAAACCGTCTAATTTTTAGAGGGTGAGATCAAAATTTTGAACTCAAAATCCAAATTTTTTCTTTGAAAATAATCATCTTATGGTTCTTAGGTGGATCCCAAAATTTTGATCAAAAGAATCTACCAAGTAGCTTTTTCACGCACGAGATCATAGGTGGTTTGATATTGGATACCTAGTGATAATTCCTTATTCTATAAATGTAAGATTTTGTTATCTATGAGTCCAAGATCATAGGTGGTCTGATATTGAATGCTTAGTGATCATTCCTTATTCTATAAATGTAAGATTTTGTTATCTATGAATCCATAACATCAAAGTTTAAAATATAGGATCATTTACCGTTAGATACAAGGTGACCACAATTACTTAGAACCATTTGATGTGAAATTTGATAACTTGAGTTTGTCACAAAGTTTGAGAAAATTTCTTTTAAGGTTTGAACTTCATCAATGGAATAAACACAGTCACCCAATTTCGCATTCAATGGTCAAGATTAATTGTGGCTACCTTGTATCAAAAGTAAATATTTACATTATATACTTCTTAAATCATTGCATGTTCAAACTATCCGATGTAAAATCGTATAGCTTGGGTGACACAAAGTTCGAAAAAATTTATTTTCAAATTTAAACTTGGTCAATAGAATAAATGTAACCATCTGATTTCACATCCAATGGTCAAGATTAATTGTGACCAATTTGTACCAAAGATAAACGGTCTTATTGTAAACTTTTCCTAATATAATATAGTGATATGTCCAACGCTTCGCAACACGAAGTTACACCTTCCAAGGAGGGGAGAATTTGTGACAATACGCTCCTGCACCCACAGTACCTTGCAGAATGCCTACTCTCCGTAAAAAGCGTATTTTGCCTGTACTCTTCCAATCTCAAATCTTTTTGATCCCTGTAAAAACAGAAGTATTTTCAAAAGTAAAAAAATTTCAATTTCAATTTTGAAATATGGATCTATTGAGTAAAAAATACATAAGAGCAAAACCATCACACACGTGCACACACATATATAATGCTTATTTACACCGAATAGCAAATGAAACGTGAAGTGATCCGTAGATGCCACGCCGCATGTGCACAAACCTATGTCATGTTTTATATATAATTGGATATAAGAAAGTCATTTAGTAATATACATAACAAAAAGGAGTTTGATACATGAGGAAAAGAAAAAATATATATTTCCCATGGATCCCCACGTGCCAATAAGTTCAGTAAGTACAGTTGCCAATTCTCTACCTGGAATAACCAGGGGCCTCTACTCTTCCAAATAAATAAATGTAACATGCGAAAGAACAACTGAACAACACCACATTCCTCGTATAAGCTCATAGAAAACACTTCCTCTCAAAACAGTGACAATACTCCTGATTCTTTGGAAATGAACAGAATATCCTCCACTTGTATGATTTCCCTATTTCTATTTGGTAAGCAACAAAGTGCATCAGTTCTCTGCCTTCAATAAAAAAGAACAAAGAAAGCAGGGTTTCGACATCCTCAAATATGGACGGACCAAAAAGCTTGGTAAATTGACTAAGAATGCCAATTAATTACCTGTAGTTGCAGAAAACAAATAGTAGTTCATCAGTTTCGTTCCAACTTTCAAGCTGGTTTTTCCTCAAGTACCATCCATTTGGGGCCACTTTGTAGTGTCGAACCCATTCTGCATTCAATAACAGGATGGGTGAGATTTCCCCATTAAATAAGGGGGGAAAACCTATCAAAACTGCCCACAAGAGATGCACTAAACATTTTACACGTTGTCCAACTATCCCTAGTCCCAAACATGTGCCTTTAGATAATTATTCTGATATTAAATCAAACGATATGGCTATAATGTTAAATAATCAATCTCTTATTTTGATAAGTATCCAAGAAATTAAGAAAAGGAAAACAGTAGAAAGTTTTCAAGCTTAAGGATTTCAAAATTGCTACTTAAGTAATACAAGAACATGAAGCCAATATGGAATCCAGGCAACGAAAATAGAGTTAACCTAGAATCACTCATTGCCTAAGAAGAACTCAGTCCTCAACTATAGTTGTCCCCAAACTTCACCAAGGAAGCTCACAACATACAGGCTTAAAATAAAATACACAAAATTGCAACACAAGAAACCATTGGCATAAGGTTTTATTGCCAAAAGAGTTAGCGTTGTCATGAATGGAAATGGCATAACGAGGCATTTCCCAAGGCACATAACAACATCTAAATGGAAGAGATGTTAACAACATCCCTTTCTAAATGGAAGAGAGATTTCAACTAGGAACTAAATACTCATATGATTGGCCCTATTTCTTACAAATGGAAGTTCAAGATGGAAAAATAGAGAAAACTACTCAGATTGGCAGCGAAATGACTGCAGGATTAAATCAGTTAAAGTTCATTCTATTACAGGATTAGATTGCCTTGGTATTTCCCAGTTGTGGCTCACACATCCATCAAGACAGATGGCATGAATGTCAGTATCAAGTGGTGCCTACGCAGCCACCTTGACTGTAGCGCCTAGACACAAGCCACCTAGGTTCCATTGATAATAATAAAGGAACCTATCCCCCTACATATCATTTTAATTAAAAATAATAATAATAATGCTTGAGGTAGATCAAGTAAATACATATAAATTTAGAGAGAGAGAGAGAGAGATCCTTCTCTCTTTTGTACACATTTTAAAGAGATATGTCAAATTCTTATAAACATTGATAAATGTTAGAGTTAGACCCAATAAAGCAATTTTTGATGCATTCGATTTAAAACTTTCTCGTTATTATTGATGGAGATTTAAGAATCTCCTTTCCTTTGAGAAGCCACAAAATATGAATATGAATCCTTATTATTTTCTTTTTTTAGATATGCAATTATTGCTTCCTTTTTTTTTACTAGATATGCATATATTTTTTTTTATCTTTAAAAAATGCAAAGAATAAGGATGTGTTAACCTATTGAACAACTCCTATTGTCTTAGGATTGTGCTCCCAACACAATTGCACCACAATCCGACTCTGGGTCTGGGAGCACAGGAGCGCATTCATGGAGTGGAACAACTACCATTTTTAGGAGATCTGATAACTAAGACATATATGTATGCATTCATGTGCCTATGTGTATGTTCAAATACGTGTGTGTGTTGTAGTCCAACAACACGCAACGAACTTCAGGGCTGACATTCAAGCCTCCGAAGGCATTTTCGGCCTAATTTGGTAAAAAATCCACATAGCGGATTTCATTATAGAGCTTACACCATTTCTGAATTGGGGTCACAATAGCGATTTCGATATTGAAGGTTATTCCCATGCGAAATCCCAGGGCTCTTTCGTAGTTATTTTAAGGACAAGTTTGCCTGAATTTATTTAGTCAAGGGCCAAAATGACGAGATCAAGCCTAATTTTAATTAGAAGTATTAATTGCTTAGAATAAGGATTAGGAGGTCTCAATTAAGCCCACAAATAGGAGTGGAGTTAGGGTTTTGGTTCAAATTTGAGTTTGTGTTATTGTTCCCTCCAATTCAAATTTTGTAGAGCCATTGAAGCTATAGGCTTGTTAGCTATCTTCTAACTTTGAACCAACTCATCAATTTCTTTTTTAGAGATCTTCATGAGTTTCTAGTACGAATTTGCAACATCTCGTATCAGAAAAAAGTCATATCTCCTAAAGCAACCACCCGTGGTCTCTATGTAATTTTGCTCGATGGCAGCTAGAGAAATACATGGTGATACCAATACATGAAGATTTTGAGAATTTGATGAGGATAGTCAAGGAATAGGCATTTCGAGTAGAGTGCACCATATGCTCTGAACAAGGGGATTCTGTCATTCATAACAGTGATAGATCTGAAGTCGAGGAGGTGAACCCATTCTTTAACCAGGGGAGAGAAAACTCACACGTTAGAAAATCAATTAGTTCAAGCTCTGGAAGGTTCAGATAAGGCCAATCAGGTCAATGTTCCTGATTTTTCAGGTAGTTTGCAACTCGATGATTTCTTGGATTGGCTCGCCATTGAGTTTGAATTGAAAGAATTAACCAAAGGAAAAGAAGGTAAAATTCGTGGCTACTTGGTTGAAGTGCTATTCTGTAATCACGTCACAACAGTTACAAGCAATTAGGGCTCATAAAGAAAAATAGAAAATCACGACTTAGAGGAAGATGAAACCATATTTGAAGGAGAAGTTCATCCCTGCTGATTATGCATAGAGCCTGTATCAAAGATTTCACCATCTATACTTACCCAAAAAAAAGATTTCACCATCTATAACAAAAAGAATCGAGTATGAAAAAAAGATACTCGTGAGTTGTATCTCTTGATGAGTAGGAATGAGATCAACAGGAGTGATGATCAATCCTAGCGCTCCAGGATCAAATGGCTCAAACATTATTCAAACCAAAGTTGAGAACGGAAACTGGACCAACTTCTTCAAAAAGTTTTTTGTGGCGCCTCTTGGGCCGAGACTCTAGAATGGCCAACCTATCCCACCTGGAAAAGCAGTTTAGCTCGAGCTCCCTTTCTCCTAACAGGAGATAATCAATGCTACCAAGGATCTTGGCCAAGCCCATGCCCCAGGCCTGATGGCTATCTGGTGGCTCTATTCAAAACTTTTAGACTTGCTGCAGCCAAACTTGTATGCTATTTTGATGAATTCCATGATAGAGCTATCATCCATAGGGCCATGAATGCCACATTCATTGCCCTGGTTCCCAAAATTGAGGGGCTTGAGGAACTCAAAGACTTTCAACCCATTAGCTTAATAAATAGTTCCTATCAAGGTTTAAAAAAACGGATCGATGACCCAGATCGGCCATCCCGAAAACTAGGTTGGATCGGTGGATTGGCGATTCTGTTCGGTGAATCAGCCAGTTCGGCCCCAAAAAAATTTCAAAAAATCATTTAAAATCCCTAAAAGTTGTGTTTTAAAATTTTCAATAAAAAAATGGGGGATGTGTACTATGTACTTTTAGTATTGGGATTGTATACAATGAGACCATTTACTTTTGATACAAGGAGGTCACAATTATTTACAACCATCTGATGTGAAATCTAATAGCTTGGGTGTGTCACAAAGTTCGAGAAAAAAAAATTTGACGTTTGCGCTTGATCAATAGAATAAAGGAAAAAGTTTATATAGAGCCGAGGCTCTAAACAATCAAATTAGAACCCACCTCAAAAATCTCACTACAAGTTTGATGCCTAAATATCCTCAAATTGATCATCCATCAAGATGCATGGACATGAGAAAAAAATGGATTTCAAGTTTTGGAAATAGTACATCTTGTAACGCATTTTTGGACTGTCAATTTTCACGAATTTGAAGCTTTCGTAGATATGCTTGATCTACACTATTTTTGAAGCTTTAAATTTTATATTTAAAGATGAAAATATATTTTAAGGCTATCACAAAGATTTCCAATATTGAAACCACATTTGTCATAGATATGCTTGATCTAATTCCACATCGAATGGTCAATATTAATTGTGACCACCTTGTACCAAAGATAAATGGTCTCATTGTCTATTTTTCCTTTAGTATTTTATAAAAATAAGTAACTATTAACTCTTAGTTTGCCTGTCTGGATGTTTGTTGATCATTACATTCATACTATTGAAAAAAAAAAAAAGTTCACAGTCATCATGGATATGAATACTTTGTCCAATATAGAGCACACAATTATTGGGCCCAGCAACAAGGTTAACTTCTAGCATAACCTTTGGGTTGGGAACAAGCCTCTAAAGGACCTCTTCACTGACCAGTTTCTCCTCCCTCCGAACCCAATGGGTGCCTCTTGCCCTTGAAACCTTGACTTGTGGAGATATCTCGCTGACCATGAGATCGACGATTTCATCTCCTTATCCTCCCTCCCCACTCTGTTTTCCTTCCCCCTGATAGTGAGGACCAAATCATTTGGTCCCCTAACAGCTCATGTACTGTCACTGTGTCCTACCACAAACTCCTCATGCCACCAACCTTCCCTGGCCTCCACCTTCCATTCACACCAAGACTTGGTTCTCCTTCATCCCCCCTAAAGTCCAGATCTTCTTTTGGATAACCCTATCGAAAGAGCCTTAACAGTGGACCAACTCCAAAAAAGGGGCCTGCTGATCCCCAACAGATGTGCCGCGTGCATAGTGGAGGCTGAAACAATTCCCATCTCTTCATCTATTGCAACATGGCAAGAGCCCCTTGGGGAGACATACTACAATGGTTCGAATGGTATTGAATGACCCCCAGGACCGTCCCACACCCTCCCCTGGCCAAAGTCGGGAATCATGCTTTGGTGAGCCTCAATCTCCACCACGTGGTGGATAATTTGGACTGAGAGAAATAACCAGATCTTTTGAGGAGAGAAGGCCTCAGCCAACACCTTGAAGGATCGCATAAAATAGATGGTCATATTTTGGGCCAAAAACCACAACTATTTCAGACCCTTTGCTAACACAGATTGTCACTAAAATTGGTAGGCCATACTGTTCTTAAGACCCTACCCAAATCTGGCAAATCCAATTTGACGGTTGCTCTCTCAGCAATCCAGGGCCGGCAAGGATTGGAGGAACCTTTAGAGACCACAATGGCTCCATCCTCTTCTCCTAATCCAAATCTATTGGTCATGTTGACTTCACTATAGCAGAGGCCCTTTGCTTCTCGAGTGCCTAAGAAACTTCAACTCTTCCTAGGGTTCAGTTTTGCTTATCGAGGAGGACTCCAAAACGTTATCGATTGGGCCCCACAGTCCACGGCTTGTCCCTGGAGATTAGCACATGTTTTTTATGAGATCTTCCATATTTGTAGGCCTAATCAAATCTTATGGAGGCATATTTGGCGTGATGCAAACACTATGGCTAACAACCTCGCTAAAGCAGGAGCAACTCCAAAAGATCCTTGTGGAATCATTTTGGCACTTTTTTGAGCTTATGGTTCCTAATTTTGTATCTATCAGTACTGTTGGTTTTATGATTTGAGAACCCCAAGAGAGGATTTCTATACAGCACCCAGTCTGTGAGATGCCCATCTTTTGCACTTTGTAGACTCTCTCCCTTAATACAATGTTAATGTTTCAAAAAAACAAAAAACAGTGGTGATCACATTGGTGCAAGGTATGTAAGAGGTGTGAAATTGGAAATCCAAGATGAATTAATTTTGCTATAATTTTTAGTCTTGAGGACGCATATAAGTTAGCCCTAAAAGTGGAGACAAAATTGAAGAGGTGTACTATAAATAGTTCATTTGGTAAGAGAGCAATATTGGTTCAAAAAAGGGCATACTGTGAATCAAAAACCGATAGAAGAAATTGGCTCTAGTTCTCGGCCCACTGATGCATCAAAACATAAGTTCCCAACTACGAATACGTCTTTTCAAACTTGGGAGTACGGGCCTAAGTGCTTTAAGTGTGGCGAACCTAGGCATTACTCTTTCGAGTCCCCTAAAAGGCAGGTCATCATAACACATTTGTCTGATGGAGAGGAGGATTACGAAGAGAATACGATGCAGGGCCAAAGTATGATGAGGAGCCTGAAGAAGGACCCAAGGATGGTGTTGCTAATCTGTACCAGGCAATTACCCACTAGCTAATAGATCCCCCCCCCCCCAAACCCAGCTCTCTCTCTTTCTCTCTCTCGATACACACACACATACATATGTATTAATATATACATCTATATGTGTGCACGAGTCTAATGTTGTAGAAACTGGCAGTCGTGCCAAAACACCTAATTGAGGAAATTTATTTGACACCAAAATTTTCAAGTCATCGTCTTCATCTCAAAGATCAACCAAAGGAAAAGGATTTAGAGCGTAAAAATGATCCACATCAATTCCTATTCCAAGAATGACTCTATATCAGATCAAGAGTTCCTAGAGCTCAAAAATCCTGTTCTTTCATTGTGAAGGATGAATGCTTCGGAAAACATTAGGTTGCAAACATTCCCCCAACTGGGTGTTTTGGCCGAGGGCTATTTCTTACAGTATTAGCCTGGGCTCACAATATCTTTTTTCATCTACATATTTATTCTACTAAATCTTTTCTCTATATATATTTATGTATAGTCTACTAGATTGAGCTGCCTAGGCAGCCAGGCAAAGCCCCTGGCTACCTAGGTGCTGCCTCATGCTTTCTTAAGCACTAAACACAACCCTAACTATACGAAGCATCATGGGCTGAATCTTTTGTCATGTTTGGCCAAGAGTATACTTTAGTCATTGCAGAAGTTTGAGGGGCATTAAGACAAGTGGTCTAGATTAGTTTTGAATCACAGCACAAAGAGAGTCACATGTAAAGAAGCTTTGGAAAGATTCTTTTCAATGAATAAGTTTTTGGAAAGATTACCACATCACATATTTTGGTTCCCACTAATGTTCAAAAATCAGATTCAGCCGCCTATAGACGAAGGGGTGCCACCAGAGCCTTGAGGATGATATTGTTTCCTTTTTTGGGAGGGAAGGGAGGGGGGGGGTTACTGACCCACCAGTGCATAGAACATCGGTTTTTTTTTAAAGAACACTGTTTCATATTTTTTTGTGAGTGTATCTTATTGTACAGTTCATACATGACTTCGAAATTTGAAATTGAATGACTATAACATTGAATGAGTGAAATTTGCCCAAAATTCATCCATTGTGCAACAATCGACATCTCAATAACTAGCACAAATCAAAGAGTTCAAAAAAAAACTTTTATCTTCAAAGAAATCACAAATACTTGTTTGTTAGGGTATTTCTCAAGCAAAAAATGAACACAAATGGGTTTTGGGGGCAAAAAATACCCCCCAAAACCCTTTCCCTCTTTTTGGGGGGGAAATGTCCAATTTTTCCCTTGGCTGAGAGCCTTTTTCCGCCCTCAGCCAAGGGCATTTCATCGAGCTGCCTAATCGACCTGGGCAAACCACTTAGGCGGGCATCCGAGTATGGCGCAACCTGACTCTATTCAATTCAATCAGCCTCCTGGGCCGCCTAGGCGGCCAGGCGGCCAAATTTTCATTCACTAGTTCTCACCAAATTAAGTCTAACATGGAAGCTACTTCTGTTCTGAACATCTAAAACAATCAACTAGAAAAAAGGGTTTAGGATGGAAAAATTTTACAGCAAAGCATTTTTTTCTTTTCAAATGAAAATACTTGGCAACACTTGGGGAATTTAACCTAAATTCTGTTCTCCAAAATATAAATACGATGGAAACCTATTTCAGGTGCCCACAAAGTGTAAGGTTTTGGGCTAAAGAGTTTTGCGAAGAAACAACGGATTTGGACCATGAAGTTACTCTCAAGAATTCTTCTGGCCCAGTTTTCAACTCAGTCCAGGAATGATTTTCAGAATATAATTGATTGTGGATTTTGTGCAAAGGGACGTGGTCAGGAATCTGGAACAACAGCCAATTATAACTTATACCACCCAAGAACGGCAACAATACCACCACAAGTGCATTGAACAGTTAATAAATACAACAGTTTCTTGAACAAGAAACAAGTTTTCAGCAAAGAGAGAGTGATAGTATTTGCATACCATTACTCCAATTCCATTTTCTTCCCCTGACTTAATTTGTTTGGTTGGGGAGCAAACCAGTCTCCTGTGCAAATAACAGCTTGCAATGTAAGGGGGCAACTTCATTGGAAGTTAAACAAAAAGAAGAAAAAGATCCAACAAGCAATCTTAAATAAGTGAACCTTGAATTACAAGATACAGTTTCTGCAAACGAATAATAATTATCCGGTAATTGAGCACAAGACTAACCTAACTACACCTTTCTCTGATGCATCTGTATAATGAATCTGAGGTTTCTGGTCTTCAGATTCAGAACTGTGACTTTCTGCATCCCACTTGTTTGATTTTGTTCTCTTTTCCAAATCTTCCTCCTCCTAAAGATTGAACAATCAAGCCGGAAGTTAAATTGTGAAAGAGTAGCCTAAAAGTAATAAAGAAATTAAGATTCTTAAAGACAAATCCCATTTCCGTCAGTAACATCTCGTGAGCAACATCCAGGGATCTACCTCTTCAGCAAATTTAGTATCAGGAGGTCTTTCCTGAAATGGCACACTTGGTACATGCTGTATTCTTTTTAATTGCTCCAGCAAGGTATTTCTTCAGCATCAGAAAGGAAAAACAATGAATAAGAGCTAATCAATAGTCCTTACCAATGATATAATAGCATGAATCACATTTTTTTATGGGATTGTATACTATGAGACCATTTACCTTTCTACAAGGAGGTCACAAATATCCAACCCTAGCCATCCGATTCAAATTGAACAGCTTGGGATGTGTCACTAAATTCGAGATTTTATTTTTATTTTTTTGAACGTTGAACCTAGTCAATGATGCACTCACAACCACCAAATTTGAAACCCAACAGACAAGAGCGCTTATGAACTCCTTATACCAAAAGCAAATGGTCTCTTTTTATATTTTTCTTTTTCTTATTTGTGCTTGCATGAGTTCTGTTTATATGTGCTTATATTCCACACAATAGTTTTAGTTAATGAAAACAGGTTTTGAACAAATCTTACAAAACATAACATGATTAAGAAAATTAAAAGGGATCACAAGATACAATAGGTACCATGGTTTATAAGAGAGTATTGGCAGAAATGAAGCACTTCTGGAGAGTTCTACGAAGTAGTAAGATGGCAGCTAACAATAGAGACCATACATTAGCATGTTGAAGAAACAATCGATAAAAAGAGTGAAGCAATAGGTTTGCTAAATGATGTCATGTTCAACAATAGTATCTGACTACAATACATGTGTGTTTATATAAGGCATACAAATTACAAAATTTACCTTATCTTTGCTAGCTCCTTTGCAGAGTTCTGATTTTCCATGTTACTGGGGCCAACATGAAGTGTATAATCAGGGCCAAAGTACTCATAGTATTCATTGATTGGCAACTTGTCTTGGAGCTCAACACCAACAGCAACTGCAGTCTGCACGTGCAAAATCTCAAACTCTTATGAAAAGCGACAATGGGTTCATGGTGTGTTACCTCTGGTGGATTAGATTTAGAACATCAAAAGGATCCCACATGATTTACAATCATGTAGAATTTCTTTAGTTCGAGTTTGGTTTATTTCATTGAATTACTAGCCACAGGGATAGATTCCAAAGGCAGTGGTGAAAAGACTTTGAGGCGAGAGGGAAAAGTGAAACACTGATTGGCTCTGCCAGTGCAAATTGGTGGAGATGGCCTTAAAAAATACCAATTACTACGGACCTTTATGTTGGAGTTTGTGGCCCTCAAAGGCCTTCAGAGCATGTAAAAACTCATGATCATAGTGAATATGTACTCCAGTGGAATTGTGGTCCATGTAGGACCAAAGAGGCATGTGATGTAATGCTCGTTGACTAACCCAGGTTTGAGCGGTCTAGACCTAGGACCTTAGTTACCAAATTGTGTACCGAGGTCGCAATTCCGGTTTAGAATCACGGTTCAGTTGTTCCCGGGATGAGACACGATTCCAGAAGATAGGAATCATGTTTCCAAGTTTCACGAAACGCATTCCAGATTATTATTTGAATCTCAATTCCTGGAAGCTTGGAATCAAGATTCCATATTGCAGAATTTACGATTCATAGTTGCACAACAATGTGATTCAACTTGTGCGAGACATTGATTCCAATTTTTTCGGAATTGTGAATCCCTATTGTTTGGAAGCTAGATCCATATCGTCAAAAGGCACGGTTTGCAGATGCACTGAACAACGTTTTGATAAAAATCGAATTAAGTTCTAATGGCTTGGAATCAATATTCAAACGCAAATGTGGAATGAAATATGTTCACAAATTGTATGTTGCCTGAGGAGTTCCAGCAACCCTTTCGTAGTATTATATTTGGGTTTCAGGACTATGATGTTGTGAGAGACAAAAAGCCTTAATAAACTTTTGAGATGAATCCATGTACAATAATCTCTGCCAAGTTACCCGACAGATTTATCAATCTATAAATCACGTAGTGGGTGGCAGCCCCACCTTAAGGTAAGACGTTTTGGTGGCAGCCCAAATGTATGGGAGTGTTGAGAAAGATCTCGATCCGCATAATATGCTTCCCCTTGGGAAATGTACTAGAAATATGGACTCCAGATTTCAAGCTTATAAAAAATATAAAAATTTAAATCTTTTCTTGCAAGATACTTCTCTTATATAGCAGAAGGGCTTGGTACATGATTCCTGAATTGTGGGAACTTCAAATTTAAATCGATGGGGACAATAATTCCAGTAATGCAGGAATCAAAATTCCTATCTCATCAGGTCACAATTCCAAGAGCCATTGAACAGTATGGGGTCATGTGCAATCCCTGCAAGGTTGGAAGCTCGATTACAACATGATGGTAAATTGATTCCTACAAATAGGAATCACAGTTCCTATTTTATTGGATCGTGATTCCAATTATTAGGAATCATGCCTCCAATGATTTCATTGTACGAACGGCGATTCCAAGATAAGAAATCATCTAGCACAAACGATTAAGCAATTCCGATTCCTAAAGCTAATCGCAATCACAGGTGTTTCCAACAACGAGTCCAAAACCCTTACCCATAGGCATATGGCATATTCGGAGAGGCTTCTATTGTAGGGTCATCCCTTGTTGAGGACGGCGAGACGCCCAAGGATGATACTTTGTAAACCAAGAGGACGAAAGGTCTCCTACGTGCAGTTGGAGGCTTGTGAGGCAAAAGCCAAATCTTCAACAACCACCACATGGCATGTCCATATGATAGCCGTATTATGGGAAGCCACCAAAGAGGGTGCATGTGCATGAGATGAAGAAAGTACCCCTTGTAATATTGCGATATTGTGCATTCATCCTTATGAGCATAGTATGAACTGTCCTTAGGGAGAACCTATAATCCACACACTAGATTCATGTCCATACTGATTATTGGGTAACCTTGATGGGCCCATCATAAACCCTTGTGATTTACTATGGGTCATGAATCCCATTGGGTTGGTGTGAAATAACAGTCCAAGGATCATAGACTTTTATCATAAGTAGAGTGCCTTAGTGATTTGCATGTTCTTTACCCATTAGATCCAATCCTCTGTTTATGTTTAGAAAAATTATGGAGCACTAGAACAATTTTCGTAAAATCTTGTTATGTATTTTATTTATTCCATGGGAATTTTTAATTGAAAATAATATTTTCCAGAATCAAAATTCAATTTATTTTCTAACAAAAATGGTTTTTTCATTTAAAAAATTGTTTAGGGTTATAGGAAAACTGTGGACCCACATGACACACATGGGAGGACCCACCTTGTGTGATGTTGGCCCACAAGCCCAAGACCCCTCTCTCTCTCTC
>NW_006500356.1:1781290-1806969 GCF_000471905.2 Amborella trichopoda | reverse complement strand
TTACCGTTAACGTACCGTACCTAAACGTAGTACGACTTAACTACTTAACGTTACGGTACGTACTACTCTCTACTTCTCACTACTCTCTCTTCTTCTCTCTCTCTCTCTCTCTCTCTCTCTCTCTCTCTCTCTCTCCTCCACACCCTATTTCTTTCCTCTCTCTACTTTTCTCTCTAGCTATCGGGCACCGCCAAGGAGGTCTACTAGGGAGGTGCACGCCCCACCAATCCCATGGCTAAAGGGAGGTGCCATGCCTAGGTCCAACGTCAGCCCAAGTGTGGTACGCCCCACATAGAGGGGTTTTTTTTTTTTCCATTTCAAAAAGTGCTTGTTCGCCCCACATAGAGGGTTGAAAAGAAACCACAGCCACACTGTGTTGAGGGTTGAAAAGAAACCCTAAATTGCTTCAATGTTTTCTCTCTTGGTTATGCTCTCTCATCATCAGAGCCTTTTCCCAACAGATTGGCTA
This sequence comes from Amborella trichopoda, assembly GCF_000471905.2. Next base: position 1,806,500 of record NW_006500356.1, on the reverse strand, counting down.
CACAAATCCTGGTCCACCATTATGATCTATCAAGGCTCATATCTTCAATAAGGCCATAAGTCCCCATATCTTTTCTCAATACTTCCAACCATGTCCTTTTGTGTCTGCCATGGTTATGCTCTCTACCCCTATATAATTATAGAATTTCCATAATTGCTTCTTATCTTAAAGAGGATTCAGAAGGGACCACAAGATAAGTGCACTATTAGTTTCGTGATCCAGAGTAGGGTATAGTAAGTTCTATGGACGTGATCCAAGGCATTAGTTTGTTCTGGTAAGTGGCTTCCCAGTTATTGATTCATATTTGTCTACTGCAATTGATGCTTTTTTTATGAATAAAGTTTACATTTTAGGGTAGTAAATGTGCGATCCTTAGATTGTAGTAGGTTTTATTTTATACTTTGCATTGTATGTGGCCCATGTAAATAGACAAGTTGTTTATAGACAAAGCAAATAAATAAATAAATATTTTGACTATAGCATACACGTATTCTACATAACCCAGCAAAAAGGAAAACTATACTATCATTAATGGTTAACAACAAACGTATTATACAAACAAACAGAAATTTATAGAGAAGTAGAGGAATCAGGTAATGTCCAAAAGGAAAAAACAGATAGATTCGATATAGAACAATTAAAAAAAACAGATAGATTCAATATAGAACAATTAAAAAAGAAGTTAGTTTTTAATACAACGCAATCAAGACCCTAACTGCAAGTGATCTTAAAAGACGGCAGACATTTTTTATAAGAAATCCACTAACCTATGTTACCCAAAAAAAAATAAAACAAATCAGATATCCGCTAACCTATTTCTGAATCCAAAAATGCCATAGAATGAGATTTCAGCGGATAGGGAGAGGGTGATGAATTCCTTCATAGCATTGGCAATTTTTGATAGAGACATTGTTTCTTGGCATCACAAAAAATGATATACCCACTCTACCACCTACCCCATTACAGCAGCAGGATGGATGGGGCAAATAAAATGAATATGCAGGCCCAAAAATATGGATCAAGCAATATTCAGGTCACATAATGATATATCACCATTTCTAAATATGCTGCATGTCTCTAAGGGCATTCTGGGGAGCACGTAGATCAAATTAATTTTACATGTATAAGACTCTTTGGAAACTACCCAAAAAACAACTTTTGAAGATTGGTGCAGTTATCTGAATTATGAATGTCATATGTGAGTGAACTAGTCCTTGTATTACTTTTTACAAAAGCTAGATTCTACTCCATTCTTCTCCAAAATAATGTAGAACACAAGAGAAAGTAACCAAATTACATCTTAAACATGCTTCCTATGCCACCTCTAAAAATTTGTTCCATTTTAGTATTTCTAGAAAATGGCGTATGTAACCAAAGTTCTGTAGACATACAAATATTGATTCCTTTGATCTTTCCTAATGCTGAACTCTGGGCTACTATCTTCATTTCTCAGAGAGAATTACACAAGCAGAGAATCTCTTCTTAAAGCGAATTAAAAAGTTTTTTAACAGTCTCAGAGTTGAAGTCTAAAGTCTTTAGACAAAACATATCTCCAGGGAAATCAGGAAAAGAAACAGCAAACTCAGTGAAATAAAGGCAGTGAACGAACAAGAAGAGCAAACCTCATAGCACCAGCAGCGAGCAACATTGCGAATGGTGTAGCCTCCACCTCCAAGAAGCATCAGTGGTACATTAAAGGATCTAAGAAACCTCACACAATCAGCATGCCCTTTGACCGAGAGATTAAAACACCCTAGCCTGTCACCAGAAAGAGAGTCTGCCCCACACTGCAAGACAACTGCTTCAGGCTGGTATACTTCCATAACCTTCTGAATGATAGGTCTAAATAAGTTTTTATAACTCTCATCGTCAATCCCATCATTGAGTGGCACATTGAGTGAGTAGCACTTCCCTTTCCCATATCCTACATCTTTAAGGTGACCCGTGCCAGGAAAATAGTCACCAAATTTATGAAAAGATACAGTCATAACACGGTCTGTGGTGTAAAAGGCCTCTTCCACCCCATCACCATGATGAATATCAATATCGATGTAGAGTACACGCTGCAATTATAAAGCAACAAAAACATCAACAAACAACTCATTCATATCATACTAGGTTTTAATTTCAAACTCATAATAAAGTTGTCCATAAGAACAACCTTGAAAGCTATTGAATAAGTATGTCCTATATGTTATGTAATATTTATAAAACTAACTCATCACAAAATCCAATTCCAACTGATCGCATCATAGATAATTAAATAGATATTACTCTTCAATTGGAAGAGCAAAACCAAAAAACAGACAAAAACAAGATGCTGCATTGACACTCCCATAAGAGCAGTGTTCCAATAGTTCATGAAATGAATTCCAAGGAAAGCGGATCCTAGTCAATTTTGTCATGGAACCCTGGCATGGGATAAACAACAGCAACAGCAGACAACTATATGCAGGAAAGGTACCCAAGAAGGAAGGTTTTGACCATAGGAGATTAGGTTGGGTAAAGGAGTCAGGGAGGTGTATGCCGATTTAGGAAGGCCACAACAACGTCAAAGTAGGTGAGCTAATTTGTTGATAGTTCCCCATTTCTATATCTTGCTTAAAGTACTTTTCTGAAGACAACTCCTTAAGTTTTCCAGAAAATGTGCAGGAAAAAGGGACATTCTCAAGACAAAAGCAAGATTCCTTTAAACACTACCCAATAGAGGATGGGTGTATACTGTCATTGACAAGTTTAATCATAATATATAAACAGATTTGAACAAATGGAAATGAGTGTTTTCTCATTTGCAGAAAATAGGGAAATCAAGACTTTTCAAAACTAGTCAAGGACGACCATATAGCTGATGCTTCCACAAGTTCCATAGGAGAGAGAGACTGAACATAGACATCAATGCAAAGTTTGTTTAGCGTATTGACAAAGCTGACGAGGAAAGGGAGGGTTTGGGGGAATGGACATTAGCAAGTGCAAACCTACATTACAGGCTAGTAGTGTTTATTCCTAGCCACAATATAGAACGTAACCAGTCCATTTCAATCCCCAAGAAACTTTAATTCCAGAAAAGACAAATCATGAATGGAGCTCCAATTCCGCAGAACTAAATTGGTTTTAGGCCCAAGTCACTAAGTAGTGAGAGTTTGTTTAGTGGTTAAAGTTGACCTTAAGAAAGTCAGTGACCATCTACATTACAATGACTACTTGAGGCGGCGAATAGACTTTGGCTCGAGATGGATGGGATGGGATAAGGAACCTATTTCCATGAATTCAGCCAACAACAATGATCAAATTTATACTTTTGAAGAAGCTCACAACTGCTTTGGTTAATGCTGACTCGTCCTCATATTCTCTCCTCCTTGTAATGGCAATCTTGTCATCTTGTGAAAGAACATTGTGCTCTTCTCACCCCCTTTTAACCACCAGGCCCTTGACTTTCTGGGATTACTTCTCCAAACTAACAAGCTTAATATTGCTGCCAATGATGTTCCTCTCACTCTTTCTTCCACTCTCAACAGTGCAAATTCTTCCCTTTTATCAAGGGCAAAGATCTCATCAAGAAATTTGGTCTTTTTCTCTCCAACATTCTCAATATTGGCTATGTTCTTCTCTTTTTTTCTCTTTCCAGGGATGTTCTACTCATTGAGCTTGCCCTTTATCTCTTAAAGCTTCTCCTAAAGGCAGAGATAAGCCATGCCTGGACCGTGGAATCTTTCAAGCATCTTTATTTAATTTAATAGAAGGGAGGTTTGCAAAGCCAGGCAAAATCCGGGCAGTGAGAGAAAGGAAGTTTGCCCCGTTCGTGTGAGGCTCAACAATGGAGTTCACTTAATCGATAGCGAGGGAGTGGCCTCGTATACGACTCCTCTTCCTCGCCTAACAGGAAAGACCAGGGCACCACGAAAGCATAAGGAACTTCCGAACTTAATAATTTCATGTGAGCCTAAGTGTCCTAGGCACATGTTCTCAAGTCAGAAGGAACAAGGCTCTCCACTCACCAGTAACATATCCAAGTGAAACACGTGAATGGCCTAGGCCAATTCTGGGAGAACATCAAGAGTCAGCCTAAGGTAAAACAAGTTCCCAATTTTATTGGGAATACGAACATGACTCTACATATCAGCAGATTGACCTAGTAACTATAGCAGACATATCAGCAGATTGACCTAGTAGCTATAGCAGGCAAAATTTTGCCACCTAACAGGAAATTTACTAAATTACAAAGTGAATCAAACTTTGCCCAAAAAAGATTATCTCCTATGCAAAACGTTGGAGGAGTACACAGTTGTGAAAGCCTACATATCCATCTCCAGTCCTCAGAATCTGGACTAAAAGTGAGAATTCACCAACCACAATCTACCTCTCTGACTAGAATTCTTCCATTCGATACCCCCTGATATGTAATTGAGCTCAGCTTCAGCCCACCAGATTTTAAGTGTTTTATAGCACTCAAACTCCTAAAGGAGCATTACATCCCAACCACATTTGCAGCTACATTCTACAGCATTAATAGTCCTCATCTATCCTAGACCATTTTCACTAAGGCTGATGAAGTGCATTATTAAAAAGCATGCTGAAGTTCATTATTAAAAAGCATGCTTCTTGTCCTTTCTCTTTTAACTTTCCTTTGGAATCAATTGCAAAGGAAACATGTTCTCGTACATAAGAAGCATGGAAAAACCAGAACAGGGTAAACGGAAACGGAAGGAGGTCTTGATCTCCAAAAAAAAAAAACAAAAAAATCAAAAGATTAGGAGAAATAAACAGTGGGGTGCTTATAGCCTATAAGGGGGAAAACAAAAAATAAATAAAGATGGTGAAGATGGAACATACCTGATGCCATTTGAGGAGTTCAAGTATGGCAAGTACAATATCATTGACATAGCAGAAACCAGAAGCTTCACACTTTTTGGCATGGTGCAAGCCACCAGACCAATTAATAGAAATATCAGATTCCTTATTGTTGAGTTTAACAGCTGCCCCTACAGAGCCCCCCGCATAGGTCTGGCAAAAACTGTACAGACCATCGAAAACAGGGCAATCCTCCCCAACATTAAACCTCTTTAACTGCCTTAGCTGCTCATGCTGAGTCTCTGGTGTAACAGATTGCAAGAACGAGATATAGTCGTCGGCATGAAAAACCCTAAATTCATTGCTCTCTAGCAAGTTGGGTTTGCAAACCTCCATGCATTCAAGCAAGCCATAATTAAGCACAAGATTATGAGCCATTCTTATCCTGTGGGGCTTCATGGGGTGACCTTGACTGTAATAGTAATTACCAATTTCTGAGTCATAAAAATAAGAAACCTTCCTCTTTTTCGCATCCGTACCAGAAGGCAGCGAGCTTCCTGACTCATCATCCAAGCCCATCACGAGTTCAATCTCATCAACCGATGCAATGTAACAACCGCTTTTTCAGGAAGACTACTTGTACTAGTAGATCGATAAACAGAACTCACAGGAGAAGAAGAGAGAGAGAAAGAGAAAGAGAGAGAGAGGATAAGGAACTATGGGTATGAGTTAATGGACACGAAACCCACTTTTCAAGCCATGAAATCTCTCACATAAAAGGAAGACAAAGACCAGTTTTTTAAAGATAACCAGTCCAGTAGATCTCGACACAGTAAAGCTCAGAAACAACGAGGAAAGGAAGAGACTAGAGAGAGAATAGGGAAGGAAAGGAATAAGTGTGTGAGAGAGAGAAAAATAGTGAGAAAGAGAGAGGACAATGAAAATATGGAAGTGCAAAGTAGTAGGATTTAATGGGGTAGCGTTTAATACTGCAAAAAAGGAGTTGTTTTCAGGCAGCTGAAATGTCGCAAGGTTTTGCAGGTAGAAGAAGACGAAGAGTAGCAGGGAAGAGAGTTCTTTCCTCAATCTCTTACCAGTTCATTTTATGGAGCGCGTATACTATGCTCCCTCGAGATCATACTATTCATTTATTATGTTTTCAAAACACTGGCTCGTGAAATTCGGGATCCATCATCAATCTGGTTATGACTAGATCATTATCTTCAAATAAAAAAATTTAGATTTTTAGTTTATCCAAAAATTATTTTTTAACCACATAATGAATGAGTTAAAAAAAAAAAAATTTAAGTCAGATACTAACGATCATAACCCAAAATTTAAGATAAAAAAAAATAGGCTAAGCTTTCTATATCATAAAACCTATATGTTTACTTTTATCCAACCCTTCATAAAATCTATATATTTTTCTTTATCCAATCGTCCCAATCACAATGTCACGTCTCCACATTACTTTAAAAAAAAAATTTCTAGAAATTATTTTGACATCAAATTTTTAGCGTCTACTCCTCTCTTAAACTCGCATTTGTAAAAAAGTATTACAATAAAATAAAATAACTAAAATACTCCTAAAAATTTCAAGAGGTATTTTGGTTTTTATATTTTATCAAAAAAATTAAAAATTATTTTTCGTAGGTGCAACCCATTAAGAAGATAATACCTACCAAATTTCATATTCATACAATTTCTTTGAAAAACCTAAAAATAAAATACTTTGAGACGTCGGATCTAGATCAAACGGTCTGTGGCTCACGTGATCTAAAATAGACCGCTGGATGGGAAGGGAAACATTCATCTCTCTTGATGGAAAGGAACGATAAAAACCTTTCCCGAAGAAGGCATTATGAGAGTTTAAGTTTTGTCTAAGGGAGTAAATAGATATTATAGTCCCATAGGAATAAAAAGGTCTCTTCCTATCCATTACTTTCTTCATCAGTTGAGTTTTGGAAAAATTACCAAAACAAAACAATAACAATAACAATAACATTGTGCACTATCTATCCAACTTATCCCCATCCAAACCTTTTTTCTCACTTTTTTCCCCACAACAACCTTTCTTAGCAATAACCCCCAAGATAAAAAGTGTTATTTTTTTTTCCCACAACAATCTTTTCCATACAAAAAAAATTAATTGGCACTGACTATCAGTCCCAAGTAGCGTATTGCAGGAGTGCAGTATGCAACTGCCAGAACGAATTGTTTAGAACATAATACCGGAACGCATATGTATCGAGCGTTAGAGTGCTTTGTAAGAATTGCCGGATCGCTGTACACACTGTTGCAGTGCGTTCATATAATATCGGAGCGTTGAATATACTGAGCGTGCAATTACAGTGCTAGAGCGTTGTGGCTCCAGAGCCTCTATTGCTGGAGTGCCTTTATAGACTGTCGGAGCAAAATGTCTCCAAAAGGCATACCGTCGGTGTGCGTTCATATACTGCTAGAGCGTTGAACACACTATCGGATCGCCCAATTACACTGCTAGAGAGCTATGGCTCTAGAGCATATATTGCCGGAGCATTATTTGGGACTGCCGGAGCGCGTCGTCTCCAAAAACTATTCTACTGGAGTACACCTTTGTACTGCCAGAACGCATTGGGTAAATAAGAAAATGGGAAACATGAGAAAGAAGGGTGTGTGAAAAAAAAAAAAGTAGTTTAGTCTTTTTTTTTTCCTTTGGATTGGGGTTTTTTTTACGAAAAAATATTGTTGTGGGAAAAAAGTGAGACAAAAAAGTTAGATGGAATTAAGTAGCATAGATAGTATAGATTAGGGGGGTTTTTTATAATTTTCCTTTGATTTTTTTATTTTTATTTTTGCCCGTCATGGCGTTGGATTGGAGAAATGAAAATGGCAACCCCATCGAATCCGGTCCATTTTATGTGGAATGTATCTCCTCCCGGGATTTGCGTTCTCACTGCAGCGGAGGATCATAAATTTCTTTGTTTTCTTGAAATGGGAAGGGCGGGAATGGTGGGCCGTGACGGAACGTTGCATTTGGTTCCTGAGAATTGAACTGCTAGGGAAATGTGTACCTTAGAATTGATATCTTTTAAAATTTGCATTTCTAGAAGATGGGTGTATGCCATTTGGATAGTATGTCACGAAGACTGGATGATACATCGATGTGTCTTCAAAAAACTTTAAAATTTTCATTGTATTATTATTTTATTATTTTTGATATGATATTATAGTATTATTATATTATAATAATATTTTTATATAATAATGATACAATAATCATAATATATTTTTATTATAGTAATTATAATGTTATTATTATATAATATCATAATTATTGTTATTATTATCTATTATAATAATTCATTAATAATATATTATTATTTTATTAATATTAATATAATGTTATAATATTATTATAATATAAAAATATTATAATAATGTAATATCATAATTATGATAATTATCATCAACGTCGTTCAACTCTCATCATCATGTGTCTTTTTTTATTCCATAATTGCTCTCTCTCTCCATTATCTCTCCCTCTTCCCACAATCAAAAGTTTATAAAATCCAATCTCTCTCTCTCCCTCTTTCCACAATATAAGGTTTCTAAAATCCAATCTCTCTCTCCCTCTTTCCATAATATAAGGTTTCTAAAATCCAATCTCTCTCTCTTTCTCTTCCCAATGCCAATCTAAGGCTCCTAAATCCATTATCTCTTTTCTCAAAATTGGTGCATGAGAGAGAGAATATTGATAGAGATAGTGATAAATAAAAGGAAAAAGTTTATATAAGGTTGCCACCTTAAAATGTAGAAGTAAAGATTGCACCTAAAAAATATATCGGAAAATATTGTTTTAATGTTGAAAAACCCTCTAATTGATCATCTTGACGTCAAGATGAATAAATATGATAAATAAATAAAATTTGAGTCCCATAAATAGTGTATCTTACTACACATTATCTAGAACGTCCATTTTCAATATTTTCATAAGTTTATAGATCTAATTGATTTTAACCATTCTTTTAATTTAAAATTTGATAATTAGATATAAAAATATATTTTCAGATAAAACCTAAAAATTCCTTACACCAAAATTAGGGTGCAGTTTGTATAGAGCCTAGGCTCTAAACAATCAAATAAGAGCCTACCTTCAAATGGTGGCGAGAAATGTGGTTTCAATATTGAAAATTTTTGTGATAGCCTGAAATATATGTTTTTTTTTATTTATAAAGTTTAAAACTTAAAAAATACTGTATATCGACATATCTATGAAAACTTGAAAATATTGAAAATTGATGGTCCAAATATGTGTTACAAAATATATTATTTCCAAAACTTAAAATCCATTTTTTTTCTCTTGTCCATACATCTTGATGTCGAGATGATCAATTTGAGGATATTTGGACATCAAAACAACCTCTTCTAATAAAGTTTTTGTGATAGGCTCTAATTTGATTGTTTAGAGCCTAGGCTCTATATAAACTTTTCCCTTACATATTAGGATACAATTTAGAGGCGTGTTGTAATTGGATTGTTTAAGGTCCTTATAGAAACCAGACCCAAAATAACAAGGTATAAACTCTTTTCTAAAACCTCTCTCTCTCTCAATAACTCTCTCTTTCCACGCACCTCTTCCCCTCTCTCTACCTTTCTCCCTCTACGAACCTTCCTATTTATATGGGATTTCCCTCTCTCTACCTTCTCTCTCCACGAATCTTCTTATTTATATGGGATTTTCTTTCGATCATTCTCTTCTATCTACAGTTTTTTCAAATTCTCTCCATCTATTGATTTTTCATTCTCTATTTCATTGTTCTTTTTCTTATTTATATGATCGTTTTCTCAAATTCTCTCCCTCTCTACTGATTTTTCATCATCTATTTCATTTTATCTCTCTTATTTATATGATCATTTTCTCAAATTCTCTCCCTCTCTATTGATTTCTCATTCTCTAATTCTCTCTCTACTGATTTACTCATTCTCTATTTTATTGTAGTTAAATAAGCTTTTTGGTTGCTACCTCGACTCCTATGATTTAAAGTTCCACTTCCAACGGTGTTGCTGCATCGGAACCATCAACACCCATCCAAATTGAACTTGATAATGGGTAATGCAGCTTATATTGCATAATTTGTTTGTTCATTCTTAATGTTAAATATTTTTGCTCTCCCAATAACTTTTTTATTAATATTTCATATTTTTATGTTTTTGTGAGCTTCCTGGTTGTATCCAATGCCCTAGAATTTTTTCATAAATGATTTCTTAACTAGATTTCAAATGTAGGCAGCTACTTTGGGCTTTCCATGTTTTTTAATTGTTGTTGTTGTTCTTGATTGGTTTACAGGTTAATGTGAGCAATGCATTTTCTTCTTTATGTGATTGTGTGAAACGAATGGTGGTTATATCACCAGATCGTATCAAAGTGTCAAGGACTTTGAGTCCTCAATGATAATGGCCTTCTCTTAGAGAGAGTTGCTCTCTGTGGCCCATGTGGTTTAAAGTTCCAACTGTGTAGGATATGAATTTAGGAAATAAGTGTATTATTGTGTTTTGGATGAGTTTTTTGTATTGTATTTCTATAATAATTGTACCCAGTAGGTGTTATTTTTATTAGAATGTTGTAGTTATAATTAGATTCTATAATTGTAATTATTATTATATTTTAAAAAATTTATTTAAATTTTATTATTTTTCCATGCATAACTTCTCTCTCCTCTTTATTTCTATATACATATATTTCTATAAGGGTGCGGTATGTATATAGCCTAGACTCTAAACAATTAAAGCCTACTTTCAAATAGTATCAAGAAATGTGATTTCAATACTGGAAATATTTGTGATAGCCTTCAAATATATTTTTATCTTTATTTATAAAGTGTAATAAAGCTTCAAAAATAGTGTAGATCAAAAGATATGTGATAACTTGAAAATCTTGAAAATTGACGGTAAAAAAATGCTTTACAAAATACATTATTTCCAAACCTTGAAATCTATTTTTTTTCTCATGTTCATACATCTTGATATGCATCTTGATGTTGAGATGATCAACTTTAGGATATTTGAGCATCAAAACAACCTCTTATGTTGAAAATTTGAAGGTAGGCTCTAATTTGATTGTTTAGAGCATCGGCTCTAGATAAACTTTTCCCTTTTTATAATAGGGTGCGGTTTATATGAGGTTAGCAACCTCAAACAATCCAATTAAGGCGCACCTTAAAATTTTATCATAACATGTCATTTTGTTGTAAAAAATTCTTAGTATCATCTTACAATCTATTTTCATACCTAATTACAGAATTTTAGATTCCAAAAATGGTTAAATCAAGTAGATCTATAAATAAATGAAAATCTTGAAATTGACAGTCTCGATAATATGTTGCAAGACGCACTATTTTCGGGACTCAAAAACGTTTTTTTATTCATAGCCATGCATCTCGATGCCGAGATGATCAATTAGAGGGTTTTTTCAACATTAAAACAACATTTTCGATAGATTTTTGAGATGCATATGTGATTCTACGTTTTAAGGTTGCAACCTTATATAAACTTTCCCCTTTATAATAATTATAAAAGTTAGATATTGATAAAAATCATATTTTTGTTAAAATATTATTATTATATTATAATTATACCTAATATTTGTCCTTAAAAAGAAATTCAAAAGAATAAGAAGGAAAAACCTTGTTATGTGAAAGGTTCTTAATAATTGTAAAAAGTAAGTATCATAAGAATAATTTATTTTTATAAGAATGTTACTGTTATTATTAGATTCAATAAATATAACAGTACTCTCTCTCCTCTTTATCTTCATGATTGGATAATAAATATGACATATATTATATTTACAATTATTATTTTATAATAAATAAAATTTAAAATAATATAATGTAATTATAATTATAATAAACAACAATTTAAATTTAAGTGAGAATAATTTATTCTTATTCGAATAGTATATTTATAATTTCTCCTTGATATTTGTATAATAACTATAAAAATTAGATATTGGTAAAAATCATATATTTTTTGTTCGAATCATATAATTATAATTAATTTCGATCCCCAAAAAGTAGTTCAAAAAAATAAAACAAAAACAAAAAACTTTAGCTATGTGAAAGGAAAAAACATAAATAATATTAATTTTATAAATATTTCATTAAAAATATTTTTCAATAATAAATATATTTCATTGATTAATAATAAATATCATGTGCAATAGACGTGCATATTACTAGTAATACTTATAAAATAACACAATATCTTTTATTTCTATTAATATAAAATTATATATAATATAATATTATAATTATCATCATCATCATCCAAGCCTCATCTCAATTAATTAGGATTGGCTAATTATAATACTTATATAATAACACAATAGTTTTTATTGCTATTAATATAAAATTATAATATCATAATAAAATAAAAATATTTTAACAATAATATAATATGATAATATTATAAGCAGATAATAACATAATATTATAATAAAAATATGTTTAAATGATCACTAGTTTAATAATAAATATGTTAAATAATAATATTAGTAATAACAATAATATCAGAAGTAGTAATAGTAATATTAGTAGTAACAATAATAAGATTAGGATATGCATAGTTAACTTTTGATTTTCGAGAAATATCAATTCCACCTATTTGGATGGAATTGACAGAAATTGGTTTAAAATACTCCCTGCAAGAATGTCGTCTTCAGAGAGAACAAAATAGGTCAATCTAGACTGTTACAATGGAAATGAGACTTCAGAACTCCCATTTCTAGGGAACCAAACAGGCCCTTTGGGAATCGCCTCCATCGCTCGTTCGTTACACCCATTGGGCATTAGGATTTAGGGTCGTGAACTCGAAAAAGAAAAGAAAATTGAAACTTAGATAGGGGAGAGGTTTGCATGAGGTTGTAGCCTTAAACAATCAAGGTAAGGCCTACCTCGAAACTTTGTCGCAAGAAGCAATCTTGGTGTCGATTTTTAAGATGGTCCGAGTATCTATTTAATGAAATTTTGAACTCCAAAAATAGTTCAAATCAAGCATATCTAAATATGCATGAAAATCTTGAAAATTAAAGGCCTAGATAATGTGTTCCAAGATATATTATTTTTGTGGCTTGAAAAATACATATTTTTCCATATCCATACATTTTGATGTCAATATTATCTATTAGATGTTTCAATGTCGAAACAACATTTTTTGAAGGAGTTTTGAGATGCACCTAAATTCTACAATTTAAAGTGTCGACCTATATAAACGTTTTCCTTTAGATATTAAGTATGTAGATATCCATTTTGATTTGAAAAAAGTTTATATAAGGTTGCAATTTTATTCTATAGAAGTAAGGTGCATCTCAAAAATCGAATAAAAAGAGTGTTTCGAAGTCAAAATAAAAAGAGTGTTCCGAAGTTAGAAACCATCTAGTTGAGCTTTTCGACATTGAGAACTATAGATATAAAGAACTAAACAATTTCAAGTTTTAAAAATAATGTATCTTATTATATATGTGTAATTTGTAATATTTTTAAAAAATTAAATTTCATAGTAAGAGTTGAATATGGATTTTCAGCCTATCGTACGGTTTCTAACTCCATAACTGCATCTTCTCGAGGTGTGCCTAACTTGTATAGTATAAGGCGTGCACCTTATACAAGCCTCACTCTTTTGATTTTTATCGATGACCGCATCTGCATCTTTTTAGAGCTACAAATTATGGGATGCAAAAATAGAGTTGAAGTGATTTTAATAATTTATTCAAATTATCAGAACAAATGAATGAGTAGGTGCACGCACGCACCACATCTTTCCTTGGAGGACTTCACTTGGAAATGTGGTTTATGGTACTTGGGAAGGTGATCATCGGAGTAAGCATACTGTTACAAAAGCATGCACTTGGTTGGAGATACCTTTTTAAGGAAGGTGGGTATGACTGGTGCTAAGATTGAGATCTCAGAGATTGCGAATCTCGATGTGAGAGAGAAACCATCAAGAAGTATAACTCGTTTGAGAGACTTCCATTTAAGGAGAGGAAAAAGTTTACGAGTTTGGCACCTTAAAATGTAGAAATAAAGTTCACTTCAAAAATCCTTAGAAAAATGTTGTTTAGATGTTAAAAAAATATTTAATTAATCATCTCGACATTGAAATGTATGGATATGGAGAAAAGAAAATTTTCAAGTCCTAAAAATAGTACATGTTATATTATCTAGATCGTTTATTTTTAAGATCTTTATATGTTTGTAGATCTGCTTGATTTAAACCATTTTTTGAGTTTAAAATTTTATAATTTGAAATGAAAACATACTCTCATGCCATTATAAGAATTTTCGACACCTTATGACAAAGTTAGGAGGTGTGCCTTATTTTGATTGTTTAAAGTTGCAACTTTATACAAATGACATCCTTTATGGAAATCCTAAAAGGAAAATATTTCAAACAAACCCATGAATGTTAATGCCTAATATTTTACTTATTTATTTTGTTCTAATGTAAAATATTGTTAGGTTTTTGTGACTTTTAAAGGCATTATAAATGTGTATTGAAATACTTTTATTATAGTGAAACGTAAACTTAATGGGAATGTGATCCCTTAAGGACCATACTAAGCGAATGATGTTTGCTTATACCGGACTGTGTTTATCGATCTAGGCCAGTCGGTTGTAAAATCCAAGGTACCTGGGCATAAAGAATTACCGAGGAGGGTTTTTGGGTTAGCCTTTGATGAAGTCGGAGCTTATGCCTAGATGAAAGAGTCGAGGGACTGTGTGACCCTTGTGTGTGATGGTAGGCCTACTGAGACGGGGGCCAAAACCTCATCCATGTTCCATCACAAGCCATGCACATTGATAGATCGTTCGGGAAAGCTAGATATCCATCTTTGGGTGAAGCGTATGCATGTGCGAGAGATACCACTGTGCATCATTGAGTCGTGGTTGTATCAGGTTGTGGTGACCTTGACTCCTCTTTAGGGGAGGACTTGTAATCCACATACTGAGATTACAAACCCTTGATTCATCGACCTAACTTTGGTGACTTGCTAATGAGGCCCTGCTTGGACTGTGGGTCATGGGAAATACTGGGTTTGTTCGATAAAGCTAATGTGGTATATAGTCCACAGTTGAAGGTGGAGTACTCCATTATCACAGATTGAATTCCTAAAACCATATGGATCATTTTCCCATCATATTGATTTAATTGTGTTCATTTTATTATTGAAATGATTTTAATTTTATTATTTTATTTTTTATGAATCTCTCAATATTTTAATTATGATTTTTTGACTTATAAAAATACAATTATTAATTTTACAAAGTTGTAAAAATTCAAATATATGTTAATTCTTTTTATTTAATTTTAAATTTTTTTTTATAAAATTCCATGTGGGCCCAAAGTTCACATGGGCCCACCATATGGCATGTGGGTGGGGGCCCACATGTGCCACAAAGGGGTGGCACGCCCCACCCTTTGGATTCCTCTTGTTTCTTTATGGTCAAGGTATTTAAGATTATAGTAATTTTGATTTAAGGCATGTGGTAAAATCTTGGAAAGGATATAGCGGCCATAACATATTTTGTAATATGATAAGTATGCTTTAAAAGGAATATGGTCAATTTGAATTAATGGTAAACATTGACCTTATATTGTTTAAAATTTTTGGTAATATTTATTTACTTGATAATATTTGCATATCCTTGTGGAATATGTGATATGATCATGCTATTTTTATGGAATGCATGATATCTATTTTATTTAAATATATTGATGGGAAAATAGTTTAAGGAACGGGAGATAATGGTCCAAGCACCTTCCAAAATGTTGATGGCCCATCTATGAAATGGATGGCTCAGATCTCCCACCCCACAAGTCACATTGATCAACGGTACATATTCAATCTCATGAAAGAGGCAAACTATGAGAAACCCTAAAGAAACCCTAGATCTTATTTTCTCGATAAATAGATGAGTTCTTTCCCATCTCTAAAATAATAACAATCTCTCTCTGTCTCTCCAATTATCTCTCTCTCTTTGTGGGGCACGCTCCACTCTCTCTCCTCTGAGTTTCTCTCTTTAACCATCTCTATCCCAAAGTTTCAAAGAGGGGGCCACGCCCCAACTCTAACTACTACTCTTTTTTCTCCCTATAACTAAGAAGAAACTAAGGGTTGTAGAAATTAGAAGGAAGGTTAAATTATTTTTGGAGGTTAGGATTTTGTGAATAATTAAGGGTGGTTTCATAGTTTGGTCGAAATTAGTTTTCTCGATTTAAGATTGAAGCTAGACCTCACAGCCCACGCCATTGGATGTAGTGACTCGGTGTGGGGTGTAAGAAGCCCGGTTGAGGTAATTTTCGGCATCTTTATTTTATACTTACTTATTCTTTATTTCATATTCTCGAGCACAATATTAGGTTGTATGAATGGCATCAAGTAGTTGAGATTTATTTTATTAATGTGTTATTTATTTTTAGAATTTCTATTGTTTGTAATAAGACCATCTGTGAGTGATCTTGTTGCCAAATTTATAAGGGATGATTATTATTAAAAAAAAAAATTGTATTTCCCTGGCAAAAGATCACATAGGTATTTATTTCAAATACCCCATCAAGGTACCACATCACAATTGATTCCATGAGAATACCAGTATCTCTATGGTGACTTAGTGAGATATTTGTGTTTAAAATTACGAAAATCTCATAAGGTAATTTAGCGACATATTGATATCCTAGAGACGAGGAAATAGTTAAGATTAACAGTAAAAAAATACCAAAAAGAACGCACTTTCACTAACTTGGTCAATAATTTAGAAAAAATAGAGAGATTGAGGAAGATGTCGCACATAGAATTAGGATTGAGTGGGCGAAGTAAAGATATACAACCAAAATTTTATATGATCACTACATACCAATGAAGCTAAAGGGCAGTTCTATATAATAGTTGTGAAACTAGCTTTGCTATATGGGGCGGAATGTTGGGTGGTTGAAAAACAAAATACTCATAAAATGAGTGTAGTGGAGGTGATATAGTTGAGATAGATGGGTGGTAAAACAATAAACGATAGAGAATTCAAAATGAATATATTTAGAAAAATTTAGGTGTGTCATCAATAAGCGATAAGATGGGCGAGAGTAGACTTAGGTGGGCTAGCCATGTGCAGTGCAGATCTAATACAATACATGTTTGGAGGAACAAGTTAGTTCAAGTGGAAGGCAAAAAAGGACGAGATGGTTATAAGTAGTGAGAAAATATAAGGGGATTTATGATCTAATTAAGGATATAGTCTTTAACATAGCATAATAGCGGACTAAAATTCGTGTAGCCAACCCTGATTAGTTAGAAAAACTCTTTGACAATGATGATAATGATGATGAAAAAATAGTATTCAAAATATTAAGTCTCACCAAGTCACTTAGATACTCGTGGTTGAATGCTACTGTCACAATATTTTACTTAATATGATTGTGGGATGCAAAAATACTAATATCTCATATTGTGTTTTGAGTGAGATAATGATATTATAAAATATGATTATATCTAACATAGGTCGATTTATTAAAACGTATGTTAAGTTTGAGAGAGGTAAATCTTGAAATTGCCCATCCTACAATTCTGCCCTCTTGAAATTGCCCATCCTACAATTTATGCCCTGTTATTGACTTATTATGTCATGTCCTTTGAGGGTTTTGATAATTATGATAAAATCAATAGGTAAAAATATTAAATAATGCAACTCTTGAAACTTGGCTTAATAATCTTATTTAAAAAATTTGTTTCTAATTTGGGAATATTGAACATCTAGGGGTATTTTGATAATTAGCTTATTCAATATACTTGATCCATGTTACAAAAATACACTTGATTGTTCAAAACTATGAACATGCCAAATGACAAAAATACCCTTTATGGTGTATTGCGAACCCTAGGCAACCAAGGGTATTTTAATAATTTGACAATTCTTTTTTCTCAACCCTAAACCACTGTGAGTATTTTTGTAACTTAGCTTGGCCACTGAAGTAAGAAAATCACCGAAATATCCTACTTGTTTAATGTCCCCAACCCTATCTTGGGGTATTTGAAACTTTGTGAAAAAATATTTAGGAGATACCTTCATGAAATGAAACTTAAAAAGTAAACCTGGAATGACAAATAAGATTCTTTGAGTTATTTAGAAATTTTATAAAAATAATTTAAGCCCTTTAGTAATATTTATCCAAAGATAAAAAAAAGCCTCTCACCCTCCATACTTGCTAGTCAAGTTGCCCCCTTTGAGCATGAGCTAAGCACTCCAAGCTCCACTTTTCACAATGATGTCAAGGAATCCATTGTGTACCATTAGAGGGAAACTGTGGATAATTGTAGCCCTTCTCAAAATTCATTCTATATTTGTTTATACTAAAAAACGTGGGCAAGTGACTTCCCTCCCCTTTGTTTCGGGAGCAAACAAATCGAAGAGTTGGAAGATAGTAGGTCCCGTCAAATTACGTTTTGATGGAGAGTAGGGCCACAACGTCGTATTCATATTGGGCCACCGGCAAAGCTGGCTTCCCTCTTATTTCAACCTTGGAATTCCACAATAATATTTTCAAAAGGGTTTGAAAACAAGAAAGGAGATTTTAGAGAAATATGTTTAAAAAAGGGTGAAGAGAAGAAAGCCACAAGTAAACTAACAAGCTAGGAAAATAAATATACACAAGAGTGAAGAATCTAACTATAAAATGTAAAGAAACAAGAAGACAAAGAGCATGGTGACTATGAAATCTAAACCACTATCTAAACTAAACATGCAATATCTAAATAAAAACAATGAGAATATGAATATGAGAAAATGGATGTAAAGAGAAAAGGGGCTGGTATGTTACATTAAATGAGATGAAGAGAACGAATGAATAAACATTAAAGATGGGAGGTAAATACGGAAGGGAATGAGTATGAAACATTAAGCCAGAGAGAAGGAGGGATGAATATTAAATAATAATGAAAGATAATAAATAGCATAAAGGAAAATAAATACAAGAATAAAAGGAAGAGAGAGGCTATTGAATAAAATATAAAGTAAATAATCAAAATAAATACAAGAGAAAGAGGGAAGAAGAGGGAAAGAGAAAGAGAGAGATCTAAACTACAAGATAAGGAAAAAGAGAAGTAAAAATAAATACAACAAACTAAGGGAAATAAATACTAACTAAAAAGATGATGAAAAAGATGACTAACTGCAAACAAACAAGAAAATGCAACATTAGAAGAAGAAGAGGGAATAAGAGATTACATCATAAATGAAGAGAATAGAGGGGGGAGTCATAAATATAACTAAAAGGGGAATAGATGCAATAAATATAAGAAAGGAAAAGAGAAAATGATGCTTTAGGCCGGGTCCCTAAGGCCGGTGCCCAGAGTCTGTGTTGATTCAGATCAAATAGTTACACAGTCAATCCCGAGCTTTCGGTTTTTAATAGGGCAAGTAGAAATACGAGGACAATGGCTAAAAAATTCAGATTATCTAAGCCGCCTTTAGTTTGATAGGGTAACTTAAAGGGTTAGTTTTGGATTCAAGAGTTTAAGAACGATGGAGGTTATTCAAATGGGCTCACACTTGGGGCTTTCTTACACAACCTTAAGCTTAAACTTTGATATTTCTTAAGCTCAAAGACAAAGAGAATCCTTACATAGCTTAGGCTAAAAAATCATGAAGATCCAGACCTTAAGCCTAAGGCAAAAAAGGGTATTTATAGGCAAAGCAGTCCCTTCATAGCCTGTAAGTCAGTATTGTGTGAAATTTGTACGACGTTTGAAATGATGTTAGTGACATTTGAAACATCGCTATCTCATTAATGTTGTATTAATGATGATCAACAACTATTAATTGCTCTGTTAATGCAGTTGATATGGCCCTGTCAATATCTAACATAATTGGCAATGGCCCCAACGACCTTCAGACTGCCTTCAACGTTCCTTTTGGATACGTGTCATGTTCTGGTGATTATGATATGTTTATGACAGACTAATCACAACTTGAAGCTACTCTGAATTGTGTCGCCGACATTTGCAATGTCACCATACACTAGCTGGTATGCTGCCTTGGTTGTACTATTTTCTGAACCTCGACCTATCAAAACTCGATAACTATGGTCTATACTGACATCTGACTTGTCAGTACGGACCCTGCCACACTTGCTAGTACGGTTTGACATGTCAATATGTGCTCCAGTCTCGTTAGCCAAGCTGTTTCCCGCCTGTTGGAGGTCTCGGGGAATGGAGATGACAATATTGCCAATGTCGCCAGACTTCTATCCGTTATGGTCGCTTGTTGGGGGTCTTGGGTCCGACGATATTCATAGTGGAGTGTTGGGTATGTTTTCAGTCACATACAAGGACCAGATGCATTTTGGATAATGATATGTCAACTAAGCTTCATTCGAGGCTCAATGGAGATAAAAAACCGCATGTGATACAAAATATATAATAAGATCAAGATCCATCATATGAGAGGCTTGATGTGCTTAAAAGAATATTGACTCGTCAGTTAGCCCTAACTCACGACTGATAATGCTAAGAGCCCATCAGCTAAACACAGTAAAGGTTGACATAAAATGGTGAAGCTATCTCATATTGAGACAAGTTCTATGATACATGTACTCCTAAAACACTATGTATGCCTATCCATGTGATTTATGGAGGAAAAAATACAGCTTAACATTGACATTCACTGTTGGTTATGCACATGTGCTATAACTTACGGTTTACGATAAGAGATCATGAATGCATTTATATTTGAGACAGAACTCCGGAATTCATATATTCCCCGACATATAAATGTCTCTCCACTGGGTACTGAAGGAGTTTTAGGTAAGATGTGATATGACTATTTAAATGATATGTCGTACGTTGAAATAGTGGGGTTTAACCAATGGAGCTTAAGTTAAACCTCGTTATCATATATTGAGGTGAATTCTTAAAATGTATATATTAAGGCCTCATATGCCTTAAAGTCCAAGGGTGATATGACTTGAGCGATATTAGGACTTGGCTTAACCTATGTCCACTTTCGGTTCGGATATGCCCTAACTGATACCCCGAAACTCGATGTCTTTGGGATCGAATTGAGACTTTCAGAAAATCATGTCCGAGGTATTGTGACCATTTCCTTGAAGTTTTGTATTAGTTAAAGGTTTGATAGCTCAACGATCGGAGCTTTAAACCCTCATGTCTCACGCGTTCTAGACATAACAACATTCGACTATTGATATTGTGATTTCTCTATTAAATGTGATGTATTTTCCATGAAATCGGGACCATTGGATCCCTCGGTTCGATATATTATCACCCTGAAAAGGTGTGGAAATGTTTATATACAAGTGAAAAAAGCGTATATTTAGCGAGATGAATAAATATGTGAACCAACGAATAATGAAGTGAATGAAGTGACGGGGGGGGGGGCGGGATATGGTCTTAGTCTTTCTCATCAGATAGCTTGACTGACTTGCAAAACTACATATTTAAAATTCGAAAGAGGGCTAGTTGACCACATGAGATAGGTGTAAATTCGAATTCGCATATGGTTAATGGTTGACCACACATGATAAGCACAAATTTAAGTTTACGCGTAACTGAGATTGGGCTCAAGAGATATACCCGAATATTTAAATTCGCGTGAAGCTTTGAGTTCAAATTCAAATTTGCAAAATCTGCTCGTTTAAGTTAAAAGAAGATCAGCTAAAAGATTCAAATACTTATAAAGGATAAAAACAAAGTGAGGATTCAACGTGAAGATTAGAAAGATGATAAGCATATTTTTTGAATCCATCATCAAGAAATCTATGGCAATGAGATATGTCCTCTCAAGAAATCGACGAAGGGGGTTCACATATTTTTCTTTGAGATAGGCATTCCCTGAGAGGACATATCTCATTGCCATAGATTGATCAAAGTATTGAGTGCAGTATTAAGATAGAGTAAGAAAAAGAGAAAGAGAGAAAAAGAAAAAAAATTGATTCCATACTCTGAAATACTCGCTTGAGGCTCATTCTCTAAAAAGGGACAAAGACATAGGATTAACATCCTTGCTATAGATCAGGTACATGGGTTGATATCTCATTTGATAGTATCTCGTTTTTTATTTAATATGTTTGTACGTATTGTTTTGTTAGAAATGAAAGTATAGGTCTTGAGGCTATAAGCAAGGGTAATTGGCCTTATTTGCTTTTACTGTATTATTTGATCAATGTAAATCATAACAGGGGATTAGACTCATGAAACTATTCTGTTCCCAGTATATGATATAAAAACCTGTATTTCTATTATATGGAATACATAGGCGAATTTGGCTCCGAGTGTGATGTCATCTGGTAAAATATTTAATTGGAGTCTCAACATGTTTTAAATTATATTTTCTTTTTAAAAATCAATATCCCATTCTTGTGGAATTCACTTTTCGGAGCGTCCATGGAGCTGGTGACATTGGCAATGTCGTTAGACCTCTGTCCATTTTCATCGTCTGTTTTACGATTGTGGTGCCTTTGTTGCATTGTCTTCGAGTTTTGGTAGAGCTTTGGCGGCCGTTGGAGCAACACCAAAGCATTTCCTTCTAAATCTGCTTCTAAGCCAGGCGATCTTGAGCTTATTTGCCTTATCCCGACTTTTGGTGCCTTTGATCCCACTGGGGCAATATCGGATCAGTGGATGCTAGGTTACGTAAAGGTTCAGGTGGGGTGAATGGTTCAAAATATCCAGGTGGTCTGTTTGGGACATTTCAACCTATCCGTAACTTCTCCAGTTCTGTCTACAATAACCTTTTATTGATCTCTTCTCCTCTTTCATAACATTCTCTCATTCCCGTCCTAAAATATCGTCATAAAGGGATTGTCTATAAGGAGACCATTTATCTTTTGTATATGAAGGTTATAATCATTATTGTCCCTTAAATTTCAAAATGGGTGGTTGTAAGAGTATCATTGAATAGATACAAAGTTTCAAAAAGAATCTTGGATTTCGTTACTCATCCCAAGCCATCAAATTTGACATTTAATGAGTGAGAATAATTGTGAACTCCATGTACAAAAGATAAGTGCTCTCTTCGTAGACAATCCTTATCATAAAAGCTAGCAAAAAAAGAATAATTAAGGAGGTGGACCAAAAAAACAAAAAATATTGATACACTTCAAGGGCTTTACATTTCTTTTAGCCGTACAAAGAACCACACAAAAAATGAAGAGACTATTAAGGGCACCTTTCTCTTTTTTTAAAAAAGTGAACAAATTGGATATGGGTATAATAACATTAAAAAGGGGGGGCCTTTAAAATAAATTTTTTTTTTAGAGGATATGCGCCTTAATTATTCTTATTCATTTGTAAGGGCTTAATATAATGGTTTCAATCTGCAGCTTTGGTTCCAAAGCATCTTATAATACCCAAAAATTATGTTTTTGGCCCTAATTATGAAATTCAAAGCTCCAAAAATAGTGAGGATGGTCCAAATAATTTACTACATGATACGCTACTTCTAATATTAAACATTATTTTTTATAATCATATATCTCGAGCTTGAGATGATTAATTAGAAGGATTTTTAACATCAAACAAATTTTTTCAATAGGTTTATATAGTATGAGGTTGAGATTATTAATTAGAGGGCTTTTCAATATATACAAATTTTTTATATATGTTTATCAAAGCCCGAGGGTCAAAAATCATATTGTACCATTAAAGAGGACAAAAAACCTTTGCATTGAAGATCCGAAGTTTAACTAATTAAAAGTAACCAATTTTTTTTACTTATTTTGTCAAGTAAAAGCTTTAAATTTTCAAAGTCCGGGGTTTCCTATTGAAGAAAAATGCATAAACAACTTTGAATTTTTTAAAGGGATTGTATACTATGAAGCCATTTATCTTTGTTACAAGGATGTCACAATTACTCATAGTCATCAGATGTGAAATTGGACGGTTTAGGGTGCCACAAAAATCGAGGGAAACTTTTTGAAGATTTGAGTCTAATCAACGACATTACTTACAACCACCCGATTTGAAATTTAATGTACAAGAATGATTGTGATGACCTTGTATTAAAAGGAAATGGTCTCTTTGTTTCGAAATTTGAAGGTTTTCTGTTGTAACACTAAGATTCGAGTAACAACTTTAGATTTTAAAAATTCAAAGTTTGAGATACCATCTTTTTTTTTGCCTTTTTGTCAAGTAAGACATGATTTCGGGAATCTGATTTTTACTATGTTTTTGGGTGAAAGTTTTAGAGGCATTTTTTTTTTGTAAAGTAAAAACTTCATTTTTTTAAAATCCAAAGTTTATAATTTTTTTAGGCATATTAGAGGCAAAATATTCTAAAAAGAAAATAGGCTGAAAAATTCGAATTCTCAAAATCTAAAGCTATTTTTGAAAAAAAATCAAAACCGCACAAGATGAGTATGAACCTAATTGTTTTTATCTTATAAAAGATTTTTGTTAACTTCAAAAAAAAAAAATACTAATATTTTTATAATGTAAAAGTCTACAATTAGATCATTTATCTTTGGTACAAGGTGGTCACAATTAATCGTGCCTATTAGACATGAAATTGGGTGGTTGAATTTATTCTATTGATCATGCTCAAAGTTCTAAAAGAAATTTTTTCAAACATTGTGACACACCCAAGCTATCATATTTCACATTAGATGGGTATAAGTAATTGTGACTTTCTTGTACTAAAGGTAAATGATTTCATTCTATAGAATCTCTTCTATCTTCTAAATGATTTTGACAATAATAACGTTTAAAAGGGTATTTCCTTTTCGAGGTTGTATATACTGCGACCATTTACCTTTAGGATAAAGAGGTTGAATCGCCCGATCCGACCTGGGAGTTGGTCACCCCGTACCAATTTTGTCAATATATAGAAAATCATACGGGTCCAGAAAAGAACTGACGATTCGCTATAGTAGAAAAACATTTTGCTACAATAAAAAAGCCGCTTCGTTGATCCGGACCGGTTCTTAACTAGTTCGCTGTTTTTGCATGTATTTTTCACTGATTCAGTATTTTTTTCTGCACAGTAAAATGATGATTTGGACTGGTTCTTAATTGGTTTGTTGTTTTTGCACGTATTTTTTCGTTGGTTCACTATTTTTTCTGTATAGTAAAATGATGATCCGAACTGCAGATTCACCGATTTAAACCATTTTTTATGATGCCCCATCATAATCATCGATCCGTTTTTTAAATCGGTGCTTTGACCGGTTTAACACACTCTTGGCCCCACCGCACATTAGCTGATTCTGGTTGATTTGCATTGGCTCCTTTGTTTGCAAAATTGCCAGATCTAACAGCTAACCGCCCAGTTAGATTGGAACCGGCCATTGGCCGTTTCGGTTTTGGGCAGTTAGGGTTATCAACCAGTATTTAAAAAGAAAAAGAATATATATATATATATATATATATATATATATATAA